>JAYKQN010000058.1:255000-382500 GCA_036785175.1 Eupleurogrammus muticus | reverse complement strand
GTTGTAAAATAAAGCTAAAGATTCAGTCTACAATTACTGAATCAGTTTATTATTAAAGAAGACAAAAGAAAACAATCAGAAAAGAGAAGCTGGAACCAGAGAATGTGGACCAGAGGAAACCACTTCCTGTTCTGGAACAACGCCCTCCTCCTCCTCCTCATCATCATCATCATCATCATCATCATCTTCCTCATCCTGATGGTCATCATCATCGCCATCACTGTCATCATCATCACCGTCACCATCATCATCATCATCGCCATCACCATCATCATCATCCTCACCACCACCACCATCATCTTCCTCATCCTGATGGTCATCATCTTCATCTTCATCATCATCGCCATCACCATCATCATCATCATCACTATCGCCATCACTATCATCTTCATCCTCATCACCACCATCTTCCTCATCCTGATGGTCATCATCTTCATCATCATCATCATCATCATCGCCATCACCATCATCATCATCCTCACCACCACCACCATCATCTTCCTCATCCTGATGGTCATCATCTTCATCATCATCATCATCACCACCACCATCATCATCATCATCCTCCTACCTGTGGAGAAGATGTCCGTTGCCACGCTGATGAAGGCATCTGACACCATGGTCTCCATGGCGACAGAGATGTTGAGTTGCCGTGCAACGTTCCTGCACAGACCGGGCTTCATGCACTCCAACTCGTCGCCTAGGTAACAGGGGACAAAAAAATGAAGAAAAAATTGTCTCAAACACATTTTCATGAGATACTGCTCTGGTTTGAGTGTTTCATCGAATGTTTTTATACATTCTATTTTTGAATTATTTGACTAGAACAGAAAAATATATGGGACGTTTTTCCAACCAATAACATGCTAATTTAGCAAGAAATGAGTTTCGGGTCAGTGACAAATCATGTTTTCACAAAATGACGAAGTCTGAAACTCTTCAAAATATAGTTTTAAAAGCCTTCATCAGACAAACTGTGCATTATGTGTGTATGTTGGTTTTTATCATTTCAGTCAATTTGTGCTTCTTTCTTTTTTTTTTTTTTTTACAAAAAACATTATTTTGTGCGATTTATTATTTATTTATTTTTACACAAAATGACAAGTTGTAACCTAGAACATAGAACTTTTGCATATAAGAATTGGGGGGTGGAAATATTCTCCATAAATTTGTTTAAGTTCACCCAACAAATGATTGTTTGTGGTTGTTTTTAAGACTAAGAATAAACAGATTAAAACAACTACTCCAAAAATTTGGGTCATAAAACTTTATGAAACTCACATTTATATTTTATAATAAGTAAAATATGCATGTTTCTGCTGATTTTACTTACAACAAACCAGACACTAAATGAATCCCACAGATTCATCAGTGCAGAACCGGGGGGGAAATTTGAGTAAAAATACCTTAAATCATTAAAATTTAGACAAATATAATTTCAAATACACATTCATCACATTTAAGATTCACATCTTAAAGGAAATAACTGAAATTGTGGAACAAATATTGTTTGGTGAATATATTTATCCATCTTGCAAATGAATAGGTGTTTTTTTAACAAATCATTCATATAGTCAAATATATAAAAGGAGGATGTGAAAGATAAAGACAGTAAAATTATGATTTACTAATATACTGCTTTAGTAATATTGTTGTTTTGTGTTTAGGACAAATAACGAACAAACAAACACAATAAATGATGAATTAAGTTTTCTCTCTGACACACACAAACCTTACATTTTATTTAAACAGTTTAAAACGTTGTGAATCATCATCACACATCGAACACTCAGAATTATTATTTTATCAGAATTATCTCCAGGTCTATTAGAAGGAAAGGGGACAATAATCCAGCAATTGTTTTATTTTCTTTTATTGTAAATTCTTTAAATACATAAACATAATCAGATTTTTTATATTTCTATGATGAATTCTTCAAATATTAGCTCTACTGACACCACTAGAATTCAGTATTGTAGCACTTTATTATACATACTGATAGGACTAGAACTCGCTGACTGTATTATGTTAATGAGCCAAAGGGGGCGGGGCCTCAGGACTTTTCACTTCCTCTTTTCTCGTATTAGGAACCGTTTTATTTCATCTTTTTCCTGTTTGGCTTACCGAGGCAGAGCAGCACCAGGGACACCTCGGACAGGGCCTCGCCGGACGGTGCCAGACCCACTTCAGTCCTGGACCAGCCCAGACCCACCTCGGTCCTGGACCAGCCCAGACCCTGCTGGCTGAGCCTGGACAGGATGTAGTCCCTGCACAGGGCTCTGGCCTGAGACACCAGCTCCTTCTCCGTCAGAGACCGGTCGAACACGTCCAGGACTTCGGCAGCGAAGACGGAGGACCGACGCAGGACCTCCATGTCCTCCTGACCCCTGACCTCCTCGGATCAGCTGTGTTTCAGAGTCTCGTTCTTTTATCCCACAGGAGCAAACTTCAGAGCTGAAGCTGAGACGAGAGAAAGGAACACTTAGACGCAAATAGATCATCATCACTCAAAGAGATGAGATAGAAACATAAGCAGCTTGTTTGATTAAATAAATCAATCAGCCACAAGAATGTGGGCGTTCAGCCTCCTCTGGACCAGGATCTAAATCAGACCAGAATCTTACATAAGAGCAGCATGACTCACACGGTGGGAGAGTCAGAATATGGCCTCACACAACATGACAGGATGGAGCCATCAGGTTTTTTTTTTCAACTACTTTATAATTATTAGAATTGAGTCATTTAGGAAGAAAATGTCAAAATTCTCTGCTTCCAGCTTCTCTTCTCTGATTATTTTCTGGTTTCTCTAGTCTTCTTCATTTTATTTCTATATTTTCTTTATATTTTTTAAATATATTCAATTTATTTTAGTTATATTGAACTAAAGAACTAAATCGAATAATAATAATAATAATAATATGTTCAATAATCCTTATATTATTAAACTTTCAAAAAAGTTTCAGCCCTAGTTTTCAAAGATTCATTCACATACTGAATATTATAAACAATCAACACACTAATAAATAATGACTTTTTGAGTTTTTAAATATACTATATATATAGTTTAGTTATATTAAACCAAACAACTAATGGATTAATCGTTTCAATCATCGATCGATTTTTCAACTACTGTTGATATTTGTTGACTTCTTTTTATAGTCGGAGTGATCCATCTTCAAATAAACAAAACCTTTTAAAAATGCATTTTAGTTTAGTGAGAACTACAGCGATAAGTCTGATAATCAATTAGTTGTCAACTATCACTTTAATCTCCAACTACTTTAATAATCAATTAATCAATTTGAGTAATTTCTAAAGATAAAAATGTTCCAGCTTTTCTATTATTTCTGATTATTTTCTGGTTTACTTAAAAAATACATTTTAGGTTGAATCTTTATCTTTTGGAAACATTGACCTACATTTTACACCATTTAATGAACAGCTTTAATAAATGACCTCAACCCTAATATCAGAACAGTAGCAGCAGTTTTACTTCCCAATAATAATTATTATTATAATAATAATAATAATACAGACATTTTACAGGTTGTCCATATCAAGTATAATTGTTATAATCTTGACAGTTTTATAAATAAAATCTGTACAAAACTTAAGAATGACCAAATATTTCCCCGCATCTTTATTGTGTAAACCATTCAAAAGTATCGATTAATCATTTCAATAATCGATATCAGAATAGTTGTAGCTGTTTAAACCACGCGAGGCTTCGGAGCATGTTTAAGAACGTGATTTGCTGTCAGGAACCAGGTAGAAGTCGAACATGTGGATGTCACACTCAAACCCACCTGCATCGCTTCGTATCCGCAGATTCCTTCGCTTGGATCTGTCGGATTCTGGATCCTGTTCGAGGCGGATTCCGGATCCTCGTCTGAACTGAAGTAGAACAAGAAGAACGAGACAAGCTGCGTCGTCAGTAAGCCGCAGACGTCCTGAGCCGCTACCTGTTCCACCGCCCATTGGCGTTGGCTGGGTGTGTTGGATTTGGACGCGGGGGAAGCCCGGGGGAGGAGTTCGACGCCACTGGACCAACCCCGTAGCGGCGGCCATGTTGTGACGGGCCAGACGTTCTAGAACCGCAGTGAAGCGAGAGATCTGCACAAAAAACTCACAACTCGATGGAATTTTGACAGATTTCTAAACCGTTTGGTTTGTTTCACGTGTTGTTAACGCAGCCATGATAAAGGGTGATTAATTAGATTAAATCTACACCTTTCCATAATTTTTACTGACAACTAACATGAATGTATTTACTTCCTCAATTTAATGTTTATTTACATTTCATTTAAGTTATATCATTTTTTTGGTAAGTCGTCTATTTCTTTTACAATTTTTAAAATTATTTTTCGTTTTATTTTTTTATTTTTTTGGTGGGCATAGTGTTGTGAGTGGAATGTGGGTTATAGCAAAGTTGTAATTTATATTTCAAGACAGTAAAAGAACTAGAGTCAGAAAAGCAAATAACAGGTATTAATTTATTGTCATTGCAATATAAATCGTTATAATAAAGCTTTTAGAATTTATAGATAGCTTTTGATTATGTGATTCTATTGTGATCATTTGTACAACCGTTTGTGTTTATATAGTTTATCTAAATAATGTTTCTTCGTATGACATTTCAATTATAATTATTCGTAATTAGAATTATCTATTGTCATAACTACACTAACGATGTTTTTAAAAAAAAAAGGACTTTGAACATCGTCAGTTTATCCACCTCTACGCACTGAGGGAGTGCGCGGCCCGACACAAGATGGCGGCTGAGTCGGGACGCGACTCATTGGTCAGCAGCGTTTTGTGAGTCACACGGTGACCTATAAATATCAATGAACAAACCAACCCACATTTACGGAAGACGACGGGAGTCAAATCGAGTGCATCTGCATTTCATTCACAATCTACGTTTAATTAGTCATAATCCTCTAAAAACACACAAAACACAGACTTTTCCCGTTTTTATTAGGGTGTTGGTCCCTGAACGCCTCAGCGACATGACTCCACGTGCACGTGTGTCACTGTCTGGTTGTTGCAGAGTTTCCTAGGAAACAGACGAAACCCGCAGGTGAAACCCCGCAGGTGAAACCCCGCAGCTTATCTCCCGCCGACTGTTACGTCACCGACCTTAGGCCGGAAGTGTCGCACCTTTAATCCGCAGCGGGCGGATAAATTTAGACGTGTCCCGCACATGGAATCCTCTGGCTTCATGGTGTTCATCAGACTTCATGTTTAATGTGTCTTATCGCTAAAAAAGTCAGGATTAAAGAATTTCACTCTATATGCAAATAATCTATAGAATAATTAATATCATAAGATATTAATCTCTATAATATATGTTCTACTATATAGTATATGTTTCAAAAACTATTAAAACATGTTATTATTATGATTATTATTATTATTATTATCACAATATCTTATAAATAACAGCTATCATTGTTCAGTATTAGGGTCAGTGGGTAAAAAAATAAAAATAAACTTCTTAAATAGGACAAGCAGTGCACATTACATCATATTATTATGTTTTTATTGTTGAGAAAATGGATTTCATTTTACTATAAATTACACCAGCTTCGTATTACTATACTTATATAGTTAATATACTATATACTTATAATGTGTGTGATTCTGTAAATTTGCCACTGAGTGTCGCTGTTGTAACCAGCATTATTTAGCTTCTATTCACAGTAGAATCTGATGGTTTCATGCAAAAATGTGATGTGACAATTTATTTGAGTCAGTTTCTTTTCTATGTCACATTCATAACAACAAATACATATTTTCAGGTTTTTCTGTGTGATCCTCATTAATACCACAGTGATCCACGATTCAGGTCATGGAAATCAAAGCTAAAACTAACCCTGGGCTATGGATTCATTCTGTTTCTGAAAGTCAGACACTTGGTTCTTCATGAGCTTTTATTCTTTGAGCAGACATGGCTGGAGGGGAAACTTATTACAGGATGAAATTCTGTGAAGTTACACTCTCTTGATGACACTAAACATGGCAAAATAAAGTTGAATTATTGTTAAAACATCTCTAATCTCTGATTTTGAGTCTTTGAATCAAGAAAATAGTAAGAAACTTAATACTGGGCCAATATATATTAGAATTATATAACATGTCCTATATTACATTTAACATGTTCTCACCACAATTCTACAATAAATGTATATATAAAACAATTTGTGAAAATTTTGTTGGCGACACATTTGTCACATCAGGGTTTTCACCTTAAAATAGTCATGGAAAACCCTCAATCTGTCATATGTGACATCACAGATCTCTGATACTGAGAGTCTCACAAACGTATTCCATGTGGTCTGATTTTTGTTTTATGGGTTAAATCCACAAACTATACATTTAATGTGCTATTACCAAATATTAAATTCATTCTGAGTGCCATTTTTTTCTGTTTTAGAGATGCTGGATTTTATTGCTTAAATCAGACAGTTTCTGAAATGATTATGTCCATTAAAAAAAGAAAAAACTTGCCTGAGTCATTATTCCTATTGAGTTGTCCATTTGAGAAACATGAACATCATCATCATTTTTATGATCTGCAGACATTGTCATGCTGTTTTTTTACTATTTGTTAGTCCCTGACGTCATAAGAGCCAGAAGAACAGGCGGCGAGTTGTAGGAAGCAGAAAGATGGCAGCTGGACAACATCTGTGTTGGAACGTCTCAACATCCACTTCATGTCACTTCAGCCTCAGATTTGGTCAAAATGTTTTATTTAACGCACGATTTTCCTGAATAAAACAGCAGAAATGAGTGGTAGAAAAGAGCAACAGGTTTGTGAGAAGGAGAATCTCTGCAGAAACACCTTCACTTTAAAACAGTGAAACTGGGCTGAAAATGTTAATTAGAGACTGAGAGTCGCACCTTGAAGAAGCTGCAGGTCAGGTTTCTGACATAATCCTAATTTCAGATTCATTTCTTTGTTTTTCTATAGTGTGTGTGTGTGTGTGTGTGTGTGTGTGTGTGTGTGTGTGTTTTGATGTGAGGACTATAGATAGAAATGATCTCTAAACTAAATCTGAGCATATTTATGTATTTCAAGTTTTTCTTCATATGATTTGCCCTCAACAAATAAACAAAAAAACAATGCAAGAAAAAAAGCTTAGATAACATCTAAGATCCAGTAGTTCCAATGATGATGAATTAGAGAGTTAGGGTTAGGGTTTTTAAAAACTAAACTAGACATATTTAGTTATTTAGTGAAAATGTACTTTTTCATGTTTTCAGTTTTTATTTTGTGCAGTAATTGTACAAAAATAACTTTAATTTTCAGGCTTTTCCTGCCTGTGTCTGTGGATTTCTGCGATTTATTGTGAGGACGCCGCATCACGCCACATCCTCGGGCCTTTGTTCAGAGAACTGGTCGAACCAGCAGCACCACAGACATCATCGTCTGGAGGGTTGGACTGGAACCCAGTTAGCCTGGAATCAGAATCACAAGGTATTTATTTAGCATTTAGCATTGTCTGTTATTAACAAATACAATAGTACACGTCAGTGTTTCTAAATTAGTTTTCAAATACAAATAATACAAATTAAAGTTAAAGTAATGATTAATTAAAAAATAAAAAAAACAAAAGATAGAGATTCCACACACACACACACACACACACACACACACACACACACACACACACACACACACACACTCATGCATAATAATGGAGCTCCAGCAGTATCAGGAGAGACCTTAAATAAACCTTAAATTAAAAGGTAATAAATTAATATTATTTTTATAGAAGCTCTTATTGCACATGTGTATGTGTGTGAATGTGTATTCAGAAGTGGTTTAACTGTCAAATGCTGAAAAAGTCAAAACAGTTTAATTATTAATAAAATAATTGCTAAATTGTGTTCAAGAGAGAAAACTGACAATCATGAATCTTTCAAATACAGATATGATTAGTTATTGGAATCAAAGAGAGAATAATAATGATGATGTGTTTTATATGTTTAATGAAATATATAGATTACAGAACAATATATTTATGAGCTTTGGTGATCATCAACCTATTAAAAAAGTATTTTTTAACGTTTTTTAACTTAAAACTTGATTTCATCTACGTCCTAGAATCAGTGAATCATGTTTGAGTGGATGACTGGACACATAGAACGTTGTTGTGATGTCACAACATCAGAGAACTGTAACCTGCATTAAACTGTCCTTTCATTCATAGTGAAACTCTAAAGTTAAATTAAACTTTTCATCACTTTCCCAGGTTCTTCTTTCTGTTTTTTATTGAACGTAACTCATCAACATCCAGTTTGACTTTTAGAACCCTGAGATGTGGAGAATTTACAGTGAAGTGATGACACATGTTTAATGATGGAGATTTATTGTCATTATTGTTAAAGTATAACTGAAGTTTACACTAAATTCCTATAAAACCTCATATCCAGTAGAAGCTGATTCTAGAATCATGTTTACAGCTTCTTCTTGATTCTTGAAGCAGTCGCCATCATGAAAGATGGTGAATTATCATTTTATCCTGATTTGGGCAGAAAAACTTTCACTTAGGCCAAAATAACATCATTAAAATAAACTCAGGATTAAAGTGATTTTACCAGAGGTAACAACCCGACTTAGTCCGTTACTTTCAGGACATTGATGTGTTAGTTAATATTAACTGTTGTTTTAAGAACATTCACATTTAGAAAAGCCTGTTAATGAGTTCACTTACTCAGAATGTTCAGCAGGAATCTTCTTGTCTCCGTTTCACAATCGGCTGATTGAGGGCAACCTTCTGTTTGGTCATTTGTTCGTCCTTATAACTACGGCTATTGGGCAAAAAATGTTAACCTAAGTCACTGTTAAACAGTCATAAGACCAAGAAGAATATGTTCAGTCATATGGAAGCAATGAGAAACAGCTGATGCTGGAGTTTACCATCAATAAGCCCAGTTACATTGTGCCAGTGCCAAAAGGATTGAATGTTTGGTAGTTCTGAGCAAGGTTGAAGTTGTTTTAAGGAATTTATGGAGGAAAAAGGGAGAATAAAATAATGACATAAGATGATTTCATGGCAGTTGTGCATCTATTTTTGTCAGAAAAGTGTCAAAAAGCTGCAAAAATATAAAAGATTTGTATGTGTAAAAGAAAAAAATGATCAAACCACAGGATAAATAGAAGTAAGGGTCCAAGCACTGGTTGTTATCAGAGCTCATTATTCACGATTGGTAATGATAATTCCAGTGATTAACGATTATTAACAATCAGTAATGATCATAACAATCAGTAACAATCAGTAACGATCAGTAACGATCTGTAACGATCTGTAACGATCAGTAACGATCTGTAACAATCATTAGCGATCAGTAACGATCAGTAATGATCAGTAACGATCATTAACAATCATTAACAATCAGTAATGATCAGTAACGATCAGTAATGGTCATTAACAATCATTAGCAATCAGTAACGATCAGTAACGATCAGTAACGATCAGTAACGATCATTAGCGATCAGTAACGATCAGTAACGATCATTAACGATCTGTAACGATCTGTAACAATCTGTAACGATCAGTAACGATCTGTAACAATCATTAGCGATCAGTAACGATCATTAACGATCAGTAACGATCATTAACGATCAGTAACGATCTGTAACGATCAGTAACGATCATTAACAATCATTAGCAATCAGTAACGATCATTAACGATCAGTAACGATCTGTAACAATCATTAGCGATCAGTAACGATCAGTAATGATCTGTAACAATCATTAGCGATCAGTAACGATCAGTAACGATCAGTAACGATCTGTAACGATCAGTAACAATCAGTAACGATCAGTAACGATCAGTAACTATCATTAACGATCATTAACGATCATTAACGATCAGTAATGATCAATAACGATCTGTAACGATCTGTAACGATCATTAACGATCTGTAACGATCAGTAACGATCAGTAACGATCAGTAACGATCATTAGCGATCAGTAACGATCAGTAAAGATCAGTAATGATCATTAACGATCAGTAACGATCAGTAACGATCAGTAACGATCATTAGCGATCAGTAACGATCAGTAAAGATCAGTAATGATCATTAACGATCAGTAACGCTCATTAACGATCTGTACCGATACGATCAGTAACGAACAGTAACGATCATTAGCGATCAGTAACGATCAGTAACGATCAGTAACGATCATTAGCGATCAGTAACGATCTGTAAAGATCAGTAATGATCATTAACGATCAGTAACGATCTGTAACAATCATTAGCGATCAGTAACGATCAGTAATGATCTGTAACAATCATTAGCGATCAGTAACGATCAGTAACGATCAGTAACGATCTGTAACGATCAGTAACAATCAGTAACGATCAGTAACGATCAGTAACTATCATTAACGATCATTAACGATCATTAACGATCAGTAATGATCAATAACGATCTGTAACGATCTGTAACGATCATTAACGATCTGTAACGATCAGTAACGATCAGTAACGATCAGTAACGATCATTAGCGATCAGTAACGATCAGTAAAGATCAGTAATGATCATTAACGATCAGTAACGATCAGTAACGATCAGTAACGATCATTAGCGATCAGTAACGATCAGTAAAGATCAGTAATGATCATTAACGATCAGTAACGCTCATTAACGATCTGTACCGATACGATCAGTAACGAACAGTAACGATCATTAGCGATCAGTAACGATCAGTAACGATCAGTAACGATCATTAGCGATCAGTAACGATCTGTAAAGATCAGTAATGATCATTAACGATCAGTAACGATCTGTAACAATCATTAACTTTCCAATCTGATCTTCACTGAAACACTGTCTGAGCTGTGATGTTTTGTCCCATTACAGCTTTTGCCTGAAGGTGACCACACCTACAAGTTTGAACCATCTTCTTAATGAAAGAAACTCTTCTGATTGGACTGAATCATATTCCAATAAATGTGAGCTCATCGTGGATTCCTTCCACGCTGACGTGCAGAAGGTTTAAGTTTGATATCCAGGCCTCACGCCCTGAACAGGTAGAACCTGAGCTACAGGTGAGATCGCCATGGTAATGAGGGCCGGGACCGGAATCCTGCTCCTGAAAGGACTGGCCGGGCCACGCCAAACATGACGGGAGTGACGTCACCTTTCACCTTTGGCACAAATCCTTGTTGTATGTGAGCTAGATTTTACTTTCAGAGCAATGATCAACTCTTCCGGAAACTGTGGGCGTTCTATATATAATATCTATATTTTTACCATAGTAATTCTTCTTTGTGTTTTTTCAGTTCATGGCTTTAATGTGGGCTAAAATCTCTTATTACAGGATGAATTTTCATCTTTTGGGGATTAAACCTTCAACATTATCTTACACTGAATAGTTTGCTGCAGGGTAAATTGGTCAAATTGGACTAAATGTTAATTCTAGATTATTTTATTATTTTGGTTTATTTTGGTTCATATTTCACACAAAGTGTGTTTTTTTCTTTTTTTGGCTTATCGTTATTCTCCGTCACAACAATGGGTTCCGTTCAGTCCTGGGTCCTGGTCTCTGGTCCCTGACACCGTCCCCTTCATCACCATTGATGGAACCGGCCAATCAGCAGCGAGCTGGGCCGGGCGTGGGGGCGGGGCCTATCTGTGCCCAGGGTGTGTTCCTGAAAGCAGCAGCAGTGAGTAGTAAAGTCTGGGCTTTAAGTTCAATGTCTGGTGTCACGCTTCCTCTGGAGCTGTTTATTCTGAAGGAGGAGAAAAGTCCACATCAACATCAAACCTGCAGGAATCAGTTTCACCTTGAACCAGCCTGGTGAGGTAAGGTGTGTGTGTGTGTGTGTGTGTGTGTGTGTGTGTGTGTGTGTGTGTGTGTGTGTGTGTGTGTGTGTGTTAGCTGCTATCGTGATAGCGGGCTCAGCTGATTGGTTCAGACCCGCCACATGTCCTGGTTTCGCTGCCTCACCTGTTGGACTCGATCTGTTACTCACTCTCAGACTATTTCATTGATTTTAGACTGACAGTCATTTTCAGACGTTTCACAATCACTCATCGTTGTTTTTTTAAACCGAAGCAGTGATTTTGTTCTTGATTCTTGCATCACACATTTCTTCTCATCAGGTTGCCATGCTATAGGTGGGTTTTTTTGGGGGGGGGGCAAAGGGCATGTGTTTCCTGTTTGTTTGGAACCTGCTGTTCTCTGACTCTATGTCCTTGTATTTTTATTTTTTAAAGGTTTTGTAGAACATTAGGAAGCAGCGAGTGGTCGCCATGCTGCAAGAAGCAGTGTCTAAACTTTTAGAATTCCATGATTACCTGCTGGCCAGAACAGGTGAGTGTGGTTTCTCTCTTTTTTACAGATTCAACACTTGATCAGAATTAGAATCACATTTGGTTTAAACGTTCAAGGAATTTGCTCTGCTGTTGATGACACAAATAGATAAAAAATATATGTACAAAAAGAGATAAAATATTAAAAACAAAAAAAACAATTTTCAGCATGAATCAGGAAGTCAGGTCTGATTGAGTAAAAAACTTAATGTGAATTTTTGCAGGATTTGGCAAAAAAAAATTGCAAGATGACCCAAAAGTTCATGCTTATTTCTTTTTTTCTGACTATTAGGCCCAGGCAAATAAATAAATAATGGTGCAAAGGGGGAAAAGGCATATTAAAAGCCGTATGTGTTATTTAAGGGAATTTTCTTTTCGTCCTCAATGGCTGCATCACATCGATGGAACGTCACATCTACAGAAATAAAAACCAGATATAATTAATAGTGTACACGATCCAAATTTGATGTGAAGTTGACCCACTACACAACTACATCATTTCTTGTGTTTTTGCATGATCGTCGCATTTAAGTGATTCAAATCATAAAACATATTTAAATGTTAGTCAAAGACAACACAAGTGAACACAAATGCAGTTTTAAAATGAAGGTTTTTATAATGAAGCATTATGAATCCACCCTACATACACCCTACAGATTTAATGAAGAGGTTGATAACAAGTCAATGAGGAGTTTGTCTCATTATTTCAGAATTGTTGTAACTGAGCATCACTGGAGCTTTCTGAGTTCAGGGTTCAGAACCTGAACCAGGTCTAGGTCCAAAGTCCCCCCATTCTGCAGGTTAAAATCGTGTGTGTGTGTGTGTGTGTGTGTGTGTGTGTGTGTGACCTATGAGTTAAACGGTTTGGTTCCTCTGTGTCGAGCAGACTCCAGGGTCAAAGGTTACCCCCTGATGGGGAGTCCCCTGACCATGACCTCCATCCTGCTGGGGTACGTCTTCCTGTCCGTGTTGGCGGGGCCGCGGCTGATGAAGAATCGCTCGGCGTTCCGCCTCAACTCGGCCATGGTGCTGTACAACGTGAGCATGGTGCTGCTCAACGCCTACATCGTGTACGAGGTGAGGAGCATGCTGCGTGGGGGGTAAACGCCGTGGTAACGCTCGTGGTAACGCTCGTGGTAACGCTCGTGGTAACGCTCGTGTGTTTGTCGCCTAGTTCCTGATGTCTGGTTGGGCCACGACCTTCACGTGGAGGTGTGACCTCATAGACACGTCGAGCAGCCCGCAGGCGCTACGGGTGAGTCTGAATGAAACTCAGGATTCATCTTTCATTGCATCCTTTTAACATTTTCCTCTTTTCTTTCCTCCAGATGATTCGAGTTTCTTGGTGTTTTTATTTTTCAAAATACATCGAACTCCTTGACACGGTAAGGACATTTTTAATCTCTTATTTTTATATTCCCTGAATCAGTTTCATTCATAAAGTACGTGCTTATATTGTCCTTTTAAAGGTTTCAATATTGAAAAAAGGCTGGATTAGTTATAATTTATTTTTTCTAAAAAAATCACTTTATTTTTGAAGTAACAAGGGTATTTTAATTAGAAAGTACAGATAATTGTGTAGAAATAAAAAGAAGCAGCACATAGAAAAATAATTACCCCAGTAATAGCAGGTTTAAAATCTGTATTGATTGTGTATTTTTATTTTTTATAGCTTTTATTTTCTTTTCTTTTTCTTTACTCTGTACGCTGCAGTAACAAGCAGATTTCCCCGTTGTGGCATCAATAAAGTCATATCTTATCTTATCTTATATAATGCCCAAAGGCTTTTTTTAAAGTTTTGACTTGAGATTTGAGTATGACGGAAAGAGGATTCTGCTGCTTTTTCCTCTTTTCTTTGACCTTTTTTGTGACATATCTTTTTTTTTTTTTTTTCAGCTCTTCTTTGTGCTGAGGAAGAAACAAAACCAGATCACGTTTCTGCACGTTTTCCACCACTCGTTCATGCCGTGGACGTGGTGGTGGGGCATCACGCTGACCCCTGGTGAGTTATCTTCACATCCCTGGACAATAAATATGTGCACAGTATGCACATGTTGGGCTTTTTCTTATTTACTGTATTTTCACGTACTAAAAGGCTCAGTCTGAGTTCTGTGTGTCATCACTGTATTTAACACACACATAAGGAACCTAACTATAGGGGAGGGTTAATATACACACATAGATATATACACATAGATATATACACATAGATATACACACATAGATATATACACATAGATATATACACACAGATATATACACATAGATATATACACATAGATATACACACATAGATATATACACACATAGATGTATACACACATAGATATATACACACATAGATATATACACACATAGATGTATATACACATAGATATATACACACACATAGATATATACACATAGATATACACACATAGATATATACACATAGATATATACACATAGATATATACACATAGATATATACACATAGATATACACACATAGATATATACACACATAGATATATACACATAGATATATACACATAGATATATACACACATAGATGTATACACACATAGATGTATACACACATAGATGTATACACACATAGATATATACACATAGATGTATACACACATAGATATATACACATAGATATATACACATAGATATATACACACATAGATATATACACACATAGATATACACACATAGATATACACACACATAGATATATACACATAGATATATACACACATAGATATATACACACATAGATATATACACACATAGATATATACACATAGATATATACACACATAGATATATACACACATAGATATACACACATAGATATATACACATAGATATATACACATAGATATATACACACATAGATATATACACACATAGATATATACACACATAGATATATACACATAGATATATACACACATAGATATATACACATAGATATACACACATAGATATACACACATAGATATACACACATAGATATATACACATAGATATATACACATAGATATATACACACATAGATATACACACACAGATATATACACATAGATATATACACATAGATATATACACATAGATGTATACACACATAGATGTATACACACATAGATGTATACACACATAGATATATACACATAGATGTATACACATAGATATATACACACATAGATATATACACACATAGATATATACACACATAGATATATACACACATAGATATATACACATAGATATATACACACATAGATATATACACATAGATATACACACATAGATATACACACATAGATATATACACATAGATATATACACATAGATATATACACACATAGATATACACACACATAGATATACACACACAGATATATACACATAGATATATACACATAGATATATACACATAGATGTATACACACATAGATGTATACACACATAGATGTATACACACATAGATGTATACACATAGATGTATACACACATAGATATATACACATAGATATATACACATAGATATATACACATATATATACACACACAGATATATACACACACAGATATATACACACACAGATATATACACATAGATATATACACACATAGATGTATATACACATAGATATATACACATAGATATATACACACATAGATATATACACACATAGATATATACACACATAGATATATATACACATAGATATATACACACGTAGATGTATACACACATAGATATATACACAAATAGAGCAGGAGCTAAACTGAGTTTGGTTGCTTTATTTAAGTATTGATCACAAAGTACTAACATTTTTTAATCATCACGCACATGGTAAAATGCACGGATAAAACAAGCACCAAGATGGACCTCCTCGTAAATGTTCAGTTTTCATTTCTTCTGCTGCTTTACTGCTTTTAGTCGAATGGTGACCAAAGGAAAGCTTCTCTTACTTGTTCTTTCCTCTGTGATCCACTGATCCAGCCTCTGCTATGTGATCCACTGATCCAGTCTCTGCTCTGTGATCCACTGATCCAGTCTTTGCTCTGTGATCCACTGATCCGGTCTCTGCTCTGTGATCCACTGATCCAGTCTCTGCTCTGTGATCCACTGATCCGGTCTTTGCTCTGTGATCCACTGATCCGGTCTCTGCTCTGTGATCCACTGATCCGGTCTCTGCTCTGTGATCCACTGATCCGGTCTCTGCTCTGTGATCCACTGATCCAGTCTCTGCTCTGTGATCCACTGATCCAGTCTCTGCTCTGTGATCCACTGATCCAGTCTCTGCTCTGTGATCCACTGATCCAGCCTTTGCTCTGTGATCCACTGATCCAGTCTCTGCTCTGTGATCCACTGATCCAGTCTCTGCTCTGTGATCCACTGATCCAGTCTCTGCTCTGTGATCCACTGATCCAGTCTCTGCTCTGTGATCCACTGATCCAGTCTCTGCTCTGTGATCCACTGATCCAGTCTCTGCTCTGTGATCCACTGATCCAGTCTCTGCTCTGTGATCCACTGATCCAGTCTTTCCTCCAACTCGTACCACCTGTCTTATGTCTTAAACTCAGCTGTGTAGCTGATTTCCTTCAGTTTAAACTGTGCTTTATCAGCGTGTCTCTTTACCATTTTCAGGTTGTTAAAACAACCATGTTCTGCATAACGCACATCCCCGTTATTTTATCTACAATCCATGCCCACACTTCCCCTACATACACACATAGGGAGCACCAACATTTTGAAGAAAATTTAAGACTTTAATGTGCTCTTATAGTATAATAAATAGTCCTTTGTTGTACAGTCGCTCCATAATGAATCGGAAAGTTGAATCTTAAAACGTCACTAAAAGTGGAGCAGCTAACTAGCAAAAACTAAATAAACTAAATGAAGGACTAGTTCCTGGCTCAAACTGGTCTAATGTCTGATTAAATCCATCCTGTCTCTGTTCTCAGCCGGAGGAATGGGCTCCTTTCACGCCATGGTGAACGCCTCCGTGCACGTGGTCATGTACTTTTACTACGGACTCGCTGCTGCAGGCCCTCGATTCCAGAAATATCTGTGGTGGAAGAAGTACATGACGGCCATTCAGCTCGTAGGTTTATCCTCTGCACGTTTGGATTATTCTGCTGTTTTCTTTTAAAAGAAAGAAAATGTTTTGAAATTAATTTTACTGAGTGAAGTGGTTACACAAAATTAAATTATCTAAAGTTGATTGTATTTATATATTTTTCAGTACTTGTATAATAATTATTTTGAGTAGAATTTACTTTAATTTCCCAAGAGATATCTACATAAAAAATTACTCAATTCAGTCAATGTAAAAGTTTAACTCCTACACATTTTAATTAAATCTATTTAAATCAATGTTATTCAAACTTTGAGCTATTTTTCTGTATCTTAACCTTCAATAGTTAACATTCAGACAATGAACCAAATCAAATATTTTACTTTTCTGCACATTTAAATCATACTTCTTTTTTTTTTATTTCTTATAATTGAGGTAAATCGGCTTGTTTTAAAGGGAGGGCAGAACATTTTAGAATGATCACCAGATTAATAAATCCGACAAAGCCTGTGACATCTCCAGCGTTTCTGTTTGCAGACCCAGTTCGTGCTGGTTTCTCTCCACATCAGCCAGTACTACTTCCTGGAGGACTGTGACTACCAGGTGCCCACCTGGATCCACCTGATCTGGGTCTACGGCGTCTTCTTCTTCTGCCTCTTCTCACACTTCTGGGTGCAGGCCTACGTGAAAGGCCGGCGGCCCCCCCCTACGCAGACCGGGCCCGACCGGAACGGCTCGGTCGGCGAGGTCGCGACCCCCCAGGCCGGCGGCGAGCGCCTGGCGAACGGGAACGGACACGCGAACGGGAAAATCCTCCCGGGAAAAGTCAAGGAAATCTGAGTGGAAACGTGAGGGGGGCCGAGGACTTCCTGAACTTTGTGGGGGGGGGGCGAGGAGGAAGCTGCTCATTCTGCTCCTCAAATACACCAATCCAACACTCACCTGTTGGGATCTTCATGCCACGGCGTGTTTTCTATTAACTGTGACACTCTGGTGAAAACTGGTGCTGTTCTAGTCACTTTCAGAGTTCTGACCCACTGAGTTCAACTGAAGAATAAAGCACATGTAAATAACATAAGGTTTATTCCACAAACTCATTGTAAATGTAAAGTATTCATGTGTTTTCTGCTTTTTTATGTATCTTTTGAAATAAAACATTTTAGACAAAAATGTTTTTTTGATGTGGACAATGGAATTGCATGATTCAATCTTAAGGATTTTGGAAAGGATGTTTATTAAACTAGTTTTGAACTATCAAAGTCAAAGTCAATTTTATTGTCAATTTCTTCACATGTACTTGACATACAAAGGAATCGAAATTGCGTTTCTCGCTATCCTCTGCGTTTTACATGTACAACATCAAAGTGCAGGTGCACAAGACGAGACAATCCTAAACTACGGTACAACAACGGTAAAGTGCTAAACTAAGACTAGAAACAAACAGGACAAGACATAAGTGGTACTATTGTAATTTTGTATAAGCACCAACAGCTTCGCCTGTTCATGGAGATATAGGAATGTTCTAACTGAAGATGTATTTATTTTACAATGGTTGAATTAGGAAAATGTTAGGGATGCTCTGGTTAATCTGTTTCAAAATTTGTCAAGATTAACAGGTTTTAAACGCTGGTGCTCATTTGTAGGGAATTCTGATTTAGCTTTAAATAGAATTGTTAGGAAACTCGACTGAAACATTCTGAGCCATTAAATGTTCCATCCTTGTTAATACTTTGTCCCTGCAGTGATGTCAAGACTGATTAAATGCAGCATCAATGACTTAATGTTTAATGAACTAAACCGTATTTAAATGACCTCCCACTGATTAAGGAAATTTGCAGTTCTCCAATTCTCATTTAGGAAAGTCAGGATGAGTGGGATGAACACAAATGGCTCATTTGAAACTCAGTCTTTAACATTAAAATACAAAAACCCAGTGATCCTCAGATGCATCTGAAACAGTTTATTCATAAAGTATAACATGGACCCTCTTTATACAATAGAATCTGAAGAAGATCATAAATACATTTCAACTATGGTTTGTACTTCCAGTACACAGTTGATGCGGTTATGGCTAAAACACAGGATGAAATCTTTATTGTGGGTTAAATAAAACATCAAACTCAGACCAAAAACAATAATCATCTGATTGACTGGTGGATGACGCTGCTCGAGGGCCTGGCTCCCTTCTCTTTGGCCTTTTTGACCGGATCCATCTCGAAGCTCTTCCACAGGCGGATGGTCTCGTCTCCGGCGACGGTGGCGACCGTGGAGCAGTCAGGACTCAGCGTCAGACTCAGGACTCTGTCGTCGTGGCCTGAAAACGAAGAGACTAGGTTAGACGAGCGGGAGACACCGAGAGCGGAACGAGAAGCTGAAGGCGATTCCTACCGGTGAGGTCGGCGACTCTGCTGAGAGACGGGTACTTCCAGATGCTCACGTTGTTGTGGGCGTAGCCGTGAGCAGAAACCAGCTCCTTGTAGTTGGGTGAGAACACCATGGATGAAATCTGGGAAAAATAAAAAGTTCTGTTTAAAAAACAGGAAAAGGGAAAGAAAAAAAAAACCTGCAGCTCCCTGTTAAACACACAAAACCAAGCTGTAGGCTCCAGAAACTGACTGAAGCTGCAGGTCAAACGTCTTCACCTGAGACTGGGTGTCGAGAGCCGTAAGGCAGGACCCGTTGTTCACGTTCCAGATGCGGATGTGACGGTCGCTGGTGCCGCCTCCGGTTGCTAGGATGGCTGGTTGCCATGGACACCAGGCTAAAGCCTAGGGTAGCACAAAGACTGGTTAATGAACGAGTCAAAGAAGGAAAAAAAAAAAAAAAAAAAAACCTTGTTTTAATGGCTCTGTTCACTGAACTTTGACGTTTTAGTTTGGTCCCGTCTTGGGGTCAGTGATAAAATGTAAACACATTCAATTTCTGTTCATGTTTTATGTAAATTGAAAGTCCAGTATTTAACAAATGAAGCGAATAGCACAGAAAAAAAATGAAAAATTTTAAATATTTAATCCAACTAGAATATAAAACTAGTCTGTACCAGGTTCATTTTAAGAGTTTAATTTACTGGTGCCAGGTCTTCAATTCGCGCATTACATTTTTACAACAGCCTATTGGACAGTGGATTGACAGGTGGGTCAACCAATTTCTGAAGGGCTCACCTTTGATTGGCTGTCCCTGTTTAGTCTCAGCTCCTTAGATGGTAAATTCTATTCATTTGTGTCAAATCTCTTATTTCTGCCCGAGTACAGTAATAGAAATACAGAAATCGAGAGGAACCAACATAAGGACATTTTAATCTCCATCCAAACCTTGACGGCTCCCTGGTGTTCGGTCCAGCAGTGGACGGAGCTGCTCTCGTTGCTGCCCCCCTGAACACGAGGCCAGACGTACACCAGGTTGTCGTTGCCCCCGCTGGCCAGGTAGCGTCCGTCTGGCGACCACTTGAGCCCACACACCTCCTGGGAGTGGCCGGTCAGCGTGAAGATGTGATGGTCGGCCACCCTGACGTCGTGGTGGTGGATCTGTCCAGATCTGGAGCCACTGGTGGTGAGGAAGAGGAGTTTAGAGAATGATCACATTATGCTGCAGATATTACAGTGGGGGAAACGGCTGTACCTAGAGAGAATGTGTTCGTTCCAGCTGAGGCTGCCGACCCTCGCCGTGTGACTGGCCATGCTGCGTAACCGCTTCTGGGTGTCCACATCCCACAGCTGAGGAGAGGAAACCTCACATTAGAGCAGGGATGATGAAGTGATGAAGCCGGCTGGAGATTCATCCCACTGACCTGAACTTTACAGTCACTGGTGCCGATAGCGAGGTAGCCGCCTTCTTTGGTCCAGGACAGGGAGCAGATGTAGTCCTCCTCTGACTCCAGCTTCATCAGGAGGATGATGTCACCCTCCGTGGCGTCCCACAGGTACACGCTGTTGTGGAGCGCCACTGCCAGGATGTTCCGACTGCTCCAGTCCAGCAGATTCAAGTCTAGGGGGTGGCAGGGAAGCAAATACATATTAATGCAAAATGGCATCTTTAACATCCCTAGAGGGAAAGGATTTGCAGCCAGGACATAAAGCCATACATGGAACAACCAGTTAACAGCAAGTTGTGGGCAGAGTAACTTTAAATAAAACCAGTAAACATTCAGACTTACAGAAGTCATTTCGAAGCTGTGGAGCATCCAATATTCTGTCAGGAGTTGTAGATATATACCTCGCCTTTTTGAGAGAGGCTGGAGTTGTAACCTGACTGTAGAGGACTTTCAAGTTGTTCTGATATCCTGCAAATCACACAAGTTAATAAATATATTATAAAGTTCTCAATATAAACGTGTGCATGGCGTGTTTTTACCTTCTGGAGCGTTCAGTGGCTTCCCACCAAGATGTAAGATCTTAGCCTCATCAATGTTGTACCCGTTCAGTGACATGGACCATGCTTTCCTTTCCTGCAAAGCAGTTGATTTAATCAAAATACCTCGAGATTGGGCTTTTCTTTTTTTTTTTTTAGAAAAAGTTAAACCCTCACAGGAGCTCCGTATCCTGTCGGGTTGTTGGGGTCCACCGGTTCGTTCTCTTTGGTGAGAAGGAAACTGGCCACGTCCATTTGTTTGCCGTTCCTGGTGGGAATGAAGCGGTCGCCCCCCATCTTAGAGGGGGTCTGTTTTTTATTCTTTCCTGGAATCAAACACAGAAAGGCCCTGTTAACACGCGCTGAGGACACCGGCAGACATGGAGGAGCTGGTGCGTTCTGACCTGGAGTTTTACTGGGGGTTTTGGAGGAGCTGAGGGACACGTTGGTGGTTTTCCCCGGGGACAGACCCCCCAGGGCGGCCGTGGTGGAGGAGCTGGCCTTCCGCTGCCACCGGGCCATGGGGGCGTTGGTGAGGGGCATGTCCAGCTTCAGGAGGCTGTGGAGGTCGTTGTCGAACCCGAACTGGGCCATTTCGACGAGCCTTCACACGAAAGAACG
Source organism: Eupleurogrammus muticus (assembly GCA_036785175.1). Lineage (NCBI taxonomy): Eukaryota > Metazoa > Chordata > Actinopteri > Scombriformes > Trichiuridae > Eupleurogrammus > Eupleurogrammus muticus. The sequence goes on along the minus strand of JAYKQN010000058.1, from coordinate 360,122 downwards.
ATAAACAGTCGATGTTAAAAAAAAAAAACCTTCATTTCAGACGATATTAGTTTGTTAGCCTGCATGTTAACCCAGTTATCGGTTGCCGAGGTGTTCTTTTCCGTTTAAGAAGATATAAACAGAGTTTTACTTTAGCTAAACCGCCTGCTGCTGCTAGCTCAGCGCAGAGGAACGTTAACGCATTGGAGCGTAAAAAAAGCACAAATCAGCATTAATTCTGCTCTAAAAGTTACCGTATTTATTAAAGAAGCTCCTCTGTGAGTCCAACAAAGCACCAAAACACTCCCAGACGAACGGAAACCGTCAGTGCTTCAGGAAAAATAAAACGCGTCTCAGCGTCGCTTTCCACTTTTTGAATTTCAGGACGATGACGCCACACCGTTTAAATGCCAGGAAAGCGGCCCGGTGATTGGTCCGTTCAAAGGAGCTGCCGTTATCGCCATGGCATCGTTTCAGAATGCTTGCTTGTGATTGGTTAAGGGAACTTCCTGCTCGAGTCACGTCTCAAAACAAACCTCCCCTGAAAAAAACGTCGCCATCTGTTGGTTCAAAGCTGTAACTGGATGGTGAAAATATTCAAAATATAAAAATAATGTAAAACATTCGAATGACAGATAATTATTTAAATTAATACATTCATGTAAATGTATCTGAGGTAAAAATCATTGCATGATATTTCACATACTTCTATCAAAAATAAATTACAGCATGACATTTAGAGAATTATCTGATACAAATTTACAAATAAACTGAACTAAATCAATATATTTTCTCAAGATGCTCTCATATGTATTAACTGATTTGAAAAGGGTAGTATATTAACATAAAACAGTACACTTTTTTTTTTTTGATGACAGTATTTCTACTTTTACTCAAGTAAAGTTTCAGAGTATTTTATCCATTACTGCACATAAAATAGACAGATACATCCTCTTTTTAACAAAAAGTCTTTTTTTGTACAGTGAAAGAAATGTTATCTCTAATATAATATGGTTGGTGGACACTGTATAATAATAATAATAATAACCATAATAATAATAATAATAATAAAATATGAGAAATATTTACTCATAATGAATTTATTACTAATGTCCAGAGCACGCACGTTTACCATTTATTAGAAAGAGACTAATGGGAAAACACAGGAAGGCTTGTTTTTTCCAGGGTTCCACATACATGAGTCAAGACAAAACACATGACCATGTTTATGCTGCATTTCCACATGAGAAGGAGACAAAATCATGTGACATGACACTTAAAAAAACTTTTATTATTATTTATTATTTATTGATAATACCACACACATCCACACATTTATTCTCTCAACAATTCCAATGCTATTAAAATTCAGATGTTCACCTATAGAAAGATATTAAACATTGCACTGATATTAAAATATGTGCATGTTCATCCTGCTCTTCTCTCACAATACACAGCACAAGACTATATTCCACTCCTTCATCCATTCACATGTCATTTATTTACTCACATTCTTTTCAAGAGGAGGAGGCTGATTATAGATTATAATACATCTGATAAAGAGCAGAGAAAAAAAGCAAAAGAATCCCTGGAACTAAGAGTTATACTCGTAAATGAAGACTGTATGTTTGTGTGTGTGTGTTTGTGTGTGTGTGTGTGTGTGTGTGTGTGAGTGTGTGTGTGTGAGTGTGTGTGTGGGTGTGTGTGTGAGTGTGTGTGTGTGTGTGTGTGTGTGTGTGTGTGTGTGTGTGAGTGTGTGTGTTTATGTGTGTGTGTGTGTGTGTGAGTGTGTTGCATGTAGACATGGCAACAGCAGCAGGGACAAGCTATTGATTTACTGTGGTATGATCCTGTCACTATTTGATCATCATATGACATGGTATGACCCCGGCTGCCTCCATGATGATGAGTGTTTCTTCTTCAGATAACAGGTATTTAGTCAGTATTTAGAACCCCAATATAATAACATAGTACTAATACTACTATGTCTGGTTGGTAGGTTTCTCCTTTTATTTAAGTCACAGTTTCTGCTGCTGTACTGTGACTTTGTGTTTTAATTTTAATTTTAATTATATTTGCTTTTACCTACATTTTTATTTTATATTTCAATTACTATTCCTTAATTAAAATAAAATATATTTAATAAAAACTAATGTATATTGATTCCTTCAACCCTCTATTGGACGAAAAATGATTTATATGGTAGAAAAATGGTTTGAATGTTTTTATTACTTAATATTGTCACGCAGTGACGTCAAGCTGGGTTTTTGTCTCGTCTCCATGTCTCGTCATTTCCTGTTTTATTTTGAAAAGTAACTCTCTTCTGGTTTCCACCTGCTCCCCATCACCCATTTATTGTCTGTCTGTGCTTGGTCTAGCACGTATTACCACGTTATACCACGTTATACCACGTTATACCAAGTTATACAACGTTATACCACGTTATACCACGTTATACCACGTATTACCAAGTTATACCACGTTATAGCACGTATTACCACGTTATACCACGTATTACCAAGTTATACCAAGTTATACCACGTTATACCACGTTATACCACGTTATACCACGTATTACCAAGTTATACCACGTTATACCACGTTATACCACGTTATACCAAGTTATACAACGTTATACCACGTTATACCACGTATTACCAAGTTATACCACGTTATAGCACGTATTACCACGTTATACCACGTATTACCAAGTTATACCAAGTTATACCACGTTATACCACGTTATACCACGTTATACCACGTTATACCACGTTATACCACGTATTACCAAGTTATACCACGTTATACCACGTTATACCACGTTATACCACGTTATACCAAGTTATACCACGTTATACCACAATATACCACGTTATAGCACATTATAGCACGTTATACCACGTTATACCACGTTATACCACGTTATTCCACGTTATACCACGTTATACCACGTTATACCACGTTATACCACATTATACCAAGTTATAGCACATTATAGCAAGTTATACCACGTTATACCAAGTTATACCACGTTATACCACGTTATACCACGTTATACCACGTTATACCACGTTATAGCACGTTATAGCACGTATTACCAAGTTATACCACGTTATAGCACGTTATAGCACGTATTACCAAGTTATACCAAGTTATACCACGTTATAGCACGTTATAGCACGTATTACCAAGTTATACCAAGTTATACCACGTTATAGCACGTTATACCACGTTATACCACGTTATACCAAGTTATACCACGTTATACCACGTTATACCACGTTATACCAAGTTATACCACGTTATACCACGTTATACCACGTTATACCAAGTTATAGCACATTATAGCACATTATAGCACGTTATAGCACGTTATAGCACGTTATTCCACGTTATACTACGTTATACCACGTTATACCATGTTATACCACGTTATACCACGTTATACCACGTTATACCACGTATTACCAAGTTATACCACGTTATACCAAGTTATAGCACGTTATAGCACGTTATAGCACGTTATAGCACGTTATAGCACGTTATACCACGTATTACCAAGTTATACCAAGTTATACCACGTTATAGCACGTTATAGCACGTTATAGCACGTTATACCACGTATTACCACGTTATACCACGTTATACCACGTTATACCACGTTATACCAAGTTATACCACGTTATACCACGTTATACCACGTATTACCAAGTTATACCACGTTATAGCACGTTATAGCACGTATTACCAAGTTATACCAAGTTATACCACGTTATAGCACGTTATAGCACGTATTACCAAGTTATACCAAGTTATACCACGTTATACCACGTTATACCACGTTATACCACGTTATACCAAGTTATACCACGTTATACCACGTTATACCACGTATTACCAAGTTATACCACATTATAGCACGTTATACCACGTTATAGCACGTTATAGCATGTTATAGCACGTATTACCAAGTTATACCACGTTATACCACGTATTACCAAGTTATACCACGTTATAGCACTAATAGCACGTTATAGCACGTTATAGCACGTTATAGCACGTATTACCAAGTTATACCAAGTTATACCACGTTATAGCACGTTATACCACGTTATACCACGTTATACCAAGTTATACCACGTTATACCACGTTATACCACGTATTACCAAGTTATACCACATTATAGCACGTTATACCACGTTATAGCACGTTATAGCATGTTATAGCACGTATTACCAAGTTATACCACGTTATACCACGTTATACCACGTTATAGCACGTTATAGCACGTTATAGCACGTATTACCAAGTTATACCACGTTATACCACGTTATACCACGTAATACCACGTTATACCACGTTATACCACGTAATACCACGTTATACCACGTATTACCAAGTTATACCACGTTATACCACGTTATACCACGTTATAGCACGTTATACCACGCTATAGCACGTTATACCACGTTATACCACGTTATACCACGTTATACCACGTTATACCACGTATTACCACGTTATACCACGTTATACCACGTATTACCAAGTTATACCACGTTATACCACGTTATACCACGTTATAACACGTATTACCAAGTTATAGCACGTTATAGCACGTTATACCACGTTATACTACGTTATACCACGTTATACCACGTTATACCACGTTATACCACGTATTACCAAGTTATACCACGTTATAGCACGTTATAGCACGTTATAGCACGTATTACCAAGTTATACCACGTTATACCACGTTATACCACGTTATACCACGTATTACCACGTTATAGCACGTTATACCACGTATTACCAAGTTATACCACGTTATACCACGTTATACCACGTAATACCACGTTATACCACGTTATACCACGTAATACCACGTTATACCACGTATTACCAAGTTATACCACGTTATACCACGTTATACCACGTTATACCACGCTATAGCACGTTATACCACGTTATACCACGTTATACCACGTTATACCACGTTATACCACGTATTACCACGTTATACCACGTTATACCACGTATTACCAAGTTATACCACGTTATACCACGTTATAGCACGTTATACCACGTTATACCACGTTATAACACGTATTACCAAGTTATACCACGTTATAGCACGTTATACCACGTTATACTACGTTATACCACGTTATACCACGTTATACCACGTTATACCACGTATTACCAAGTTATACCACGTTATAGCACGTTATAGCACGTTATAGCACGTATTACCAAGTTATACCACGTTATACCACGTTATAGCACGTATTACCACGTTATACCACGTTATACCACGTATTACCAAGTTATACCACGTTATAGCACGTTGTACCACGTTATACCACGTATTACCACGTTATACCACGTTATACCACGTATTACCAAGTTATACCACGTTATAGCACGTTGTACCACGTTATACCACGTTATACCACGTTATACCACGTTATAGCACGTATTACCACGTTATACCACGTTATACCACGTTATACCACGTATTACCACGTTATACCACGTTATACCACGTTATACCACGTATTACCACGTTATAGCACGTTATAGCACGTTATAGCACGTTATAGCACGTTATACCACGTATTACCAAGTTATACCACGTTATACCACTTTATGTTCCATGTTATACCACGTTATACCACGTTATACCAAGTTATACCACGTATTACCAAGTTATACCATGTTATACCACTTTATGTTCCATGTTATACCACGTTATACCACTTTATGTTCCATGTTATACCACGTTATAGCACGTTATACCACGTATTACCAAGTTATACCATGTTATACCACTTTATGTTCCATGTTATACCACTCTGGTCCTGACAAATATGACCTAAATAATATTTATACATAAAAATATGTAGAAATATGGAAAATGTCTCAGAATAGTAATGGATTGTTGCACTAGGAATTTTACTTATTTTTTTAATATTGTTGTCACATGACAACAAATCTATTTTAGCATATTAGAAAACAATTTGTAACATTAAATTACATGTAAAATAATATAAGTATATTTTATACATTTACGTATGCCTTTCCCTTTTCTTATTTCTGATGCCTCCAGACTTTTTTTCTGCTTAAACGCTGCTATTATTAAAATTCGTGTTAGATACTGATTACTGTTCTGAGTAGTTGTGAAGTTCCGTAAAGTAAAAGTTGCTTGGGTGTGGTATTTATTTTGGTTAATTTTTCCTACATTGCTATGCATTTCCTGAAGTACAATCTCTAGTACTCTTTACCACATTCTGAAGCCATTTCTGCCTTTTCAGATCGTCTTATACAGTCTTTGGCTTTTACTATAGGTATTAGCTTCATTATTTTTCCATACCATTCATGCGGTAGTACTTTTGTTTCCTTAAATGTTGTCCCATTTTTTTTAATTTTATCAATTTCATAAAATTTGTCTTAGCACGTCATGTTCTTCTTAAAATCTTTTCAGTTTATTTACCAAGTTACACAAAAGTATAAAAGGATTTCTGTACATTTTACATGAATACAAGAGGGAAAAAAACAGACAAATCACAAGAATATTAAAAAGGAAGATAATACAGCTCATGTCAAAGAGACACTCATTGATAACTGCATAAATGCTTGTATTTGCGGAGTGACAAAATTATATATATATATATATATATATATATATATATATATACACACACATACATAGTATATATATAGTTCTGACATGCCCTTTAGAGTTCTTACATGAGCAAAATATCTTATTGCAGACAGCAAAAATATTTACAAGACTTTTTTGTAATTTAGATGAGTGTGTGCATGCATGTTAAAGCGTGGAAGCATCGTGTGAAGTGTGACACATGCAGATTAAAGTGCATAAATCACGCGGCCTGAAGACAGACAACAGAGTCGGTTTCATCACAGCAGACGTTGGGTTACATTCATGAGGACAGTGTCCAACAGGAAATAACATGAAGGCGTCACTCAGCCAGTGTTTGGTACCCAGAGCCACTCGCTTCTTGAGGAATCTGGGCTATGTCGTTTGGGTAATGTATAACTGAGCCAATGACACCTGCAAGAAATGAAAGAACACATATTAGTCTAAAAAAACCAAGAAAAAACAGCCTGATCTTACAGTAACTGAGTTGGGATCAAGTGTGATGGAAATCACTTCTAATTAACATTTTATGCTCATTGACCGAATAGTTTTTCTTTGAAAATGAAGAGTCATATATATATATATATATATATATATATATATATATATATATATATATATATATATATATATATTCTCTTATATAAATATATATATATATTTTTCCTTTAATATTTTAAATTTCTGTCCATTTGCTTCTGAGATTATTACATTACATTATACAAAAGTATAAAGAGACTAAAGGAAAGACAGAGTAGTTTTCTTACCTCCAGGGTGGCCCATACCTAAGCAGAGCGTGAGAGAAAGAAAAAACACATGACCGTGCTTTATAATTTCCTCATGAGTATGAGTCCATACCAAAAACCATGTGACACGACACATTCTGACACAGCCGAGCAACGCTGTGTGAGAACCTGACATGTTGTTATCCAAACCACAGAGAAGGTCTCGTTTACTCACGTTTCTCGGAGAGGAGGAAGCTGATTATTGTGAGTCCAGTGAAGGCCAGCACTGCTAGGACAGGGATCAGGAGCTGGGGCAGACTAATCCCTGGAACTAGAGAAAACAAATTATACATTAAACCTACTGACTTCATTCATATGAGCCTCATTTTAATTTTACATTGCTTTATATAACATTGGCTGCCTTCACGTAAGCGACAGTGTCAGACAAGCATTTTTACATTTATTTTCAACCCATCAATAGTCAGAATTATCAGAAAGCCATAAACCTTTAATATAAAAATATAGCATCAAGATTCATGACATCTACGGGTACATTATAAATAATTTGGAATAGGTCCTGCATTGCAAGAAAGGTGATCATTCACTTTGCATCATCCAACTTCTACTTTATATTTCACTATTACCTGTGCTCAATAAAAACATTTTCCTATAAGAGCTATAATAAAGACATAATAACTGAGATTTCTTTATATGTTCATATATAAATATATATATATATATAAATATATAGTTGAGTGTGTAGTCTGTTACCATCTGTTAAATCTGGCATCCTGTGGAATGTGGGTCTGTATTCAACAGCATAAAACCTAGGTCAATGGTTAAAAGTTAAAGGTGCTGTAGTAGTCTAGATTAGTTCAGAGTAACCAGCTGGACACAGGACGACTTTGATGAGTAATAAAACACAAGATAAGATAAGAGTTTGGTTTGGAGAGAGATCTGGAAATCAGATATACAGGTTTCTGACAGGGTTCCATTTGTAATAAAATCTTCTAGTATACAAGACAAGTCATCTAGGAAGGAAGAAAGGAAGGAGATAATGAGGAAGTAGAGTAGAGAGGAAGGAAGGATGAAACGGGGAAGAAAGAAAGGAAGGAAAGCAAAGAATATAAGGAATGATGGTAGTAAGGAAGGAAGGAACGAAGGAAGAAAGAACCAATTAAATAAAGAACAGCAGTGAAGAATGAAGGAAGAACAAAAAAGAAAAAAGGAGAGTGATAAAAGAAATGGAGGAGGGATGATATGAGGGTAAACAGAAGTTAAGAAAGAAGGAAATAATGAGGGACAGAAGGAGAGATAGAAAAAAGAATAAGGGAGGAAATTAGCAAGGATGAAGGAAGAAAGAATGGACAGAGGAGGATTGAAAAATAAAACTTGTCTTCCCTGGTCTCAGCCTGTTTTTCCCATTAGAAACAAGGTGAGTGGACAGGTAGCAGCTGCAGGTAGAAACAAGGTGAGTGGACAGGTAGCAGCTGTAGTTTGAAACAAGGTGAGTGGACAGGTAGCAGCTGCAGGTAGAAACAAGGTGAGTGGACAGGTAGCAGCTGTAGTTAGAAACAAGTTGAGTGGACAGGTAGCAGCTGTAGTTAGAAACAAGGTGAGTGGACAGGTAGCAGCTGCAGCTAGAAACAAGGTGAGTGGACAGGTAGCAGCTGTAGTTAGAAACAAGGTGAGTGGACAGGTAGCAGCTGTAGTTAGAAACAAGGTGAGTAAACAGGTAGCAGCTGCAGGTAGAAACAAGGTGAGTGGACAGGTAGCAGCTGTAGTTAGAAACAAGGTGAGTAAACAGGTAGCAGCTGCAGGTAGAAACAAGGTGAGTGGACAGGTAGCAGCTGTAGTTAGAAACAAGGTGAGTGGACAGGTAGCAGCTGCAGGTATAAACAGGGTGAGTGGACAGGTAGCAGCTGCAGGTAGAAACAGGGTGAGTGGACAGGTAGCAGCTGCAGGTAGAAACAAGGTGAGTGGACAGGTAGTGCTTTAGTTAGAAACAAGGTGAGTGGACAGGTAGCAGCTGTAGTTAGAAACAAGGTGAGTGGACAGGTAGCAGCTGCAGGTAGAAACAAGGTGAGTGGACAGGTAGCAGCTGTAGTTAGAAACAAGTTGAGTGGACAGGTAGCAGCTGTAGTTAGAAACAAGGTGAGTGGACAGGTAGCAGCTGTAATTAGAAACAAGGTGAGTAGACAGGTAGCAGCTGCAGGTAGAAACAAGGTGAGTGGACAGGTAGCAGCTGCAGGTAGAAACAGGGTGAGTGGACAGGTAGCAGCTGCAGGTAGAAACAAGGTGAGTGGACAGGTAGCGCTTTAGTTAGAAACAAGGTGAGTGGACAGGTAGCAGCTGTAGTTAGAAACAAGGTGAGTGGACAGGTAGCAGCTGCAGGTAGAAACAGGGTGAGTGGACAGGTAGCAGCTGCAGGTAGAAACAAGGTGAGTGGACAGGTAGCGCTTTAGTTAGAAACAAGGTGAGTGGACAGGTAGCAGCTGTAGTTAGAAACAAGGTGAGTGGACAGGTAGCAGCTGCAGGTATAAACAGGGTGAGTGGACAGGTAGCAGCTGCAGGTAGAAACAGGGTGAGTGGACAGGCAGCAGCTGTATTTAGAAACAAGGTGAGTGGACAGGTAGCAGCTAGAAACAAGGTGAGTGGACAGGTAGCAGCTGTAGTTAGAAACAAGTTGAGTGGACAGGTAGCAGCTGTAGTTAGAAACAAGGTGAGTGGACAGGTAGCAGCTGTAATTAGAAACAAGGTGAGTAGACAGGTAGCAGCTGCAGGTAGAAACAAGGTGAGTGGACAGGTAGCAGCTGCAGGTAGAAACAGGGTGAGTGGACAGGTAGCAGCTGCAGGTAGAAACAAGGTGAGTGGACAGGTAGCGCTTTAGTTAGAAACAAGGTGAGTGGACAGGTAGCAGCTGTAGTTAGAAACAAGGTGAGTGGACAGGTAGCAGCTGCAGGTAGAAACAGGGTGAGTGGACAGGTAGCAGCTGCAGGTAGAAACAAGATGAGTGGACAGGTAGCGCTTTAGTTAGAAACAAGGTGAGTGGACAGGTAGCAGCTGTAGTTAGAAACAAGGTGAGTGGACAGGTAGCAGCTGCAGGTAGAAACAGGGTGAGTGGACAGGTAGCAGCTGCAGGTAGAAACAGGGTGAGTGGACAGGTAGCAGCTGTAGTTTGAAACAAGGTGAGTGGACAGGTAGCAGCTGTAGTTAGAAACAAGGTGAGTGGACAGGTAGCAGCTGTAGTTAGAAACAAGGTGAGTGGACAGGTAGCAGCTGCAGGTAGAAACAGGGTGAGTGGACAGGTAGCAGCTGCAGGTAGAAACAAGGTGAGTGGACAGGTAGCAGCTGTAGTTAGAAACAAGTTGAGTGGACAGGTAGCAGCTGTAGTTAGAAACAAGTTGAGTGGACAGGTAGCAGCTGTAGTTAGAAACAAGGTGAGTGGACAGGTAGCAGCTGCAGGTAGAAACAGGGTGAGTGGACAGGTAGCAGCTGCAGGTAGAAACAAGGTGAGTGGACAGGTAGTGCTTTAGTTAGAAACAAGGTGAGTGGACAGGTAGCAGCTGTAGTTAGAAACAAGGTGAGTGGACAGGTAGCAGCTGCAGGTAGAAACAGGGTGAGTGGACAGGCAGCAGCTGTATTTAGAAACAAGGTGAGTAGACAGGTAGCAGCTGTAGTTAGAAACAAGTTGAGTGGACAGGTAGCAGCTGTAGTTAGAAACAAGGTGAGTGGACAGGTAGCAGCTTTAGTTTGAAACAAGGTGAGTGGACAGGTAGCAGCTGCAGGTAGAAACAAGGTGAGTGGACAGGTAGCAGGTGCAGATACAAACAAGGTGAGTGGACAGGTAGCAGCTGTAGTTATAAACAAGGTGAGTGGACAGGTAGCAGGTGCAGATACAAACAAGGTGAGTGGACAGGTAGCAGGTGTAGTTAGAAACAAGGTGAGTGGACAGGTAGCAGGTGCAGGTAGAAACAGGGTGAGTGGACAGATAGCAGGTGCTAGAACATGCCTGGGTGCTCCACCGAGAAGCGGAGTTCTTTCATCAGCTTGATGCATCCCTCCTGCAGCCTCAGCCTCTCGTTCCTGGTGCTCTGCTCGGCCTGGCTCCACCGGGCCTTCAGGGCCAGGGCCTGGGGATTGTGGGCGGTCCAGGCGTCGCTGCGATCCAGCGTCAGGTACAGGTCGCCATCATAGAACACCCGGTCACTGGAGTGCAGCTGAGAAGCTTCCAGAATACACTCCCGAGAACGGAGGATAGTGTGGTTTCCTGATGGAGGAGACAAGGACAGCGGTAGAACACTCAACCCTGAGACTCCATCTCCGGTTTAGATTTGCTCACCTGGTGCCGCGCCCTGGTCGGCCCGCAGCGCCGGCAGGAACGGCTCGGCCGACATGGCCTGGATGATGCGGCTGACCTCCTGGCTCGGCCCGGTGAAGGAGATTCCGTTGAGGAGGACCTGCTCCGAGACCTGCTGGACCCCCACCACTCCCCACTGCTGGACCTGAACTAAGATGGTATCTAATGGGAAGGAATGTGTTTACTTAGCAGAGCTGAAATCAATATGTAAAACCGGTTAGAAACAACATGTAAAACAACTCTAGACTTCACAATGTGAAATTAGCCAATTTAATGCAAATTTGTAACCCGTTTGACCTCTTACAATCTAGTTAGGGCTGAAAGTATTAACCATTTCAATAAATCCATTAATATGACGATTAGTGAAACAATTATTTAGTTGTTATTCAGTATCAATCACTTTTTTCCAAAGTTGAAGATTCAACCTAAAATAACTTTGTCCAGACACAGCAGTATAAATCAATATATTTAATTTTCTGAGTTTATCAAACTTAAAACTGACTTTAACATTTTCAGCAGCAACATGTCAACAATAAAACTTCCTAAAAACAAGTATTTTGACAGTAAATTAATCCATTAGTCATAAAAACAATTAATCGATTAGTTGTTCTGTTTACCAAAGCTGGAGATTGAATGTAAAATGTCTTTTTTGTAGTTTTCTATTATAGAAGACCAAAGAAACAAGAAAAAAATAAGGTTTGAGAAGCTGGAACCAGACAATTTGGACATTTTTCTTTAAAAAAATAACTTAAACTGACTAATCGATTATAAACATAGTTAATGTGTTGGTAACTAATCAATGAATCGACTCTGTCGGTGTGTATAAACAGAGTAAACTGATGAAACTCCTATCAATGCTATATCACTGTAACAAGCAGCGAATGAGCAGCAGCAGGATCTGATGTTCGGTTAACGCAGTCAACGCAGTTAACGCAGTTAACGCAGTCAACGCATCACTTAAACCGCATCGAACGCTGATTTGCGTGTTTTAGTTGTAACATGTCCGTTATTAACGCCACAAAAACTGTTGTGTTCTTACCAACAGGAACCGGCAGACACCGGGTCAAGTGGCTCCGAACCAGCACCAGAAGAAGCAGAAGATGCATTTTCTGGTTTTTCCACTCGTCCAAACGGAGCAGAAAGTTCACTAATAATCAAACTTTCCAGAGTTACACAGACAGTTTGTTCTACGCCATTAAAACAGGCGAACAGAGCTGGAGAATGAAACAGAAACAACCAAACACCAGCTCGTTTCTCTTTAAATATATTACTGTCCACGCGTCTGATTGGCTGACGCGGTCTCGTGGGCGGAGCCTCGTGTTACCAGATCGATAAATCTAAACTATCCAATCACAAACCATCTTCACAATCTCGTGATACAATAGATATAATGATGTAATGAACGCAAACATTATATTTTAACAGTCAAACATCCCCCAAAACGTACAATCTGTGTTCATGTTGGTTTCTGTCATTTAAAAGTCCATTTTTATCATGTTTTATAAAAATCACAACTTTCTGCGATTTTTGACATAAAATGTCAAATGGTAAATTTTGTTGATAACATGTTTTTTGTTTTATTCGGACTTTCTTTTGTTTATCACAGTTATTATATTGAGATAATTCTAAATAAAGTAAATAAAAAGGTCAAGCTGGTCATGCATGATTTTAGGGCCTAAAAAGGAAAAGAAGGTGCACACAGAAGGAGCAATGTGATCTAAAGAGAACGAGGTGGTGGTGACAGGAAAGAAGCGATGGATGGTGACGGCCACCAAGAACAGGAAGAGAGTGAAGGATGAAATGGATTAAAGGAGCAGTTGACACCGGTGCTGGACGGGTAGAAAAGAGGAGGAAGACGAGAATCTACCGGAGCTTCAAATGGAAAAGTGACGGACGTGAGGACAGTGAGTGATGGAAGCAAACGAGATCTAACAATATTAAACATGTGAAGTTAACCCATCAGAACCTGGACCCATGTCTCCTTCAATGAAACTTCATGGAACATTTTAGAACTTTGTTTTGGTGAAGGCTTTTTTCTTGAGTTTTTCCATGATGTGACATATATACGTCATCACAATACTTTCCTACCTTATTTTATAAATCCATTTATTCAGTTACTGTGGTCAGGTTAAATGTAAAATAGGTTCAAACCTACCTTGAGCTGAAATCAGTCAGCTGGCACACACCAGTCACATGACCACACCTGGATGTCACATGACCACACCAGGTGGGTCAGTATATGCCTTTATTAGTTTATAAGTTAAGGATAAAGCTGATGAGGATTGTTCCAGAACATTTAAAGAGTGACGCCGGTGTCAAAATGTTTTTTATGGATTAAACTCTTTGATTATAATTTTTTTTTTCCTTTTCTTTTTTTAATCTTTGTTTATCCTAGGAATGTTCAATGGGAGGAAAGCTGCTGTTTCAGAGGAACATTCCACAGTTACAGAACCCGACCTGGCTGGTAGAACCAGCCGGACCGGCACATGCTGAGCTTTGCTGGAGGTCGCTCTCCTAAACCCCAGAATTATCCCGCAGGCATTAGAATTTTCCAAAACGTCCTGGAATCCTGGAATTTCTAGTAAATATTTTCCATACATCCAAGATGGAAATTAACATATTCTTATCCACAGTATAAATTAGTTTAGGAGTTAAATTTCTTGTGCTGAAAACATATCCACACAAAATATAAAATATTTTAAATTAAATAGGAGTATTTTAAATTAAATAAGAGTATTTGGAGTAACATCTGTAAATGTAAAATAAAAACACATATGGTATTTATTTAGTTAGCTTCATTTAGTTAGTTATGTGAGTTTATTCATTTGTTTACAGTATTATCTCTTCTTAAACAAGTACTATTATTAGATATATAGCTTACTATACAGTCCTTATTTATTTTAATTAATATTAATTTAAATGTGCTCAACACAACAGTGTTAATGTAAATGATTATTACAGTAGATTGATGTATATATTTCACAATATATCACAGTAGTCAAAGTATTACTGTAGTAAAACCACAGTGGTGGAGAACTACTGTACTAAATATATATAACTAAGTAATTACTGTAAGGAAATATCACAATAACCAATATAGTACTGTGAATAATTAAGTAAATTACTGTACTTTTTATTTTGGCATATCACACACATAAAAAATGCATTAAATATATTTATATGTACAAATATTTGAAAAAAACATGTGTATCTATATGAAAAATATAGTAAAAACAATCTTTCTTTTATGTGATAGGCACAGTATTTAATTGATTTTAATTTACCATTAATTAACTAATACATTACATGAAATTAAAGTATTAGGATTTTAGAATAGCATTTTATAGGTAATCACTCAATACGATAAATACACAACTGAAATCACAGTATTAAATTTTTACGGTATAATACTGTAAACAGAAGGACAGTACCTTTACTATGAACATAATTACAGTAATTTTCTGGAGAATTGATGCCAGTGAGTAAATATAAATTTTAAGGTAATAAACAACTAGGTATTTTTCTGTGCATAACATTCACAAAAAGCCCCATTCAGCTTTTTTTTATTATCACATACATGTTTTAGAATGTTTTCTGGCTTATCGATTCTGTCACACACTTTCATTACACGTTTAGCCATTCACGCAGTTAAGATTGATTTTGTTTTATATATATATATATATATAGATATATACATATATATCTATATACATATATATCTATATCATCTAGAATCATCTGTCATCTGGAATATTCCACAACAACAGGTCAAGTATGAATTCTATGTTCCTGTTCCTATCATCTGTGACGTTTATCAGAAACAGATGACGTGTGTTTTTAGATGTTTTTGTTCCAGTGGATGTTAGAGGTTACGCCGCCTTACAATCACGGGACAATGGTTTGGGCATTAATGGCGTCACCAGACCTTGAGTCTTCTACAGACAGGCTTAATGAAGGTATGTGAGATAGCTGCAGTGATTGTATGAACACAGGGAGACACCATGTGGGCTTTATGTTTCATGGGATATAGCCTGTTGGGATTTAAAATTTACTGTATCTTCACAACTAGAAGGCCACATTAAAGTCTTCTACTTTCCCCAAAATGTGTGGTGCCCTATGTGTGTATGTAGGGAAGTGTGGGCATGGATTGTAGATAAAATAACGGGGATGTGCGTTATGCAGAACATCGTTGTTTTAACAAGCTGAAAATGGTAAAGAGACACGCTGATAAAGCACAGTTTAAACTGAAGGAAATCAGCTACACAGCTGAGTTTAAGACATAAGACAGGTGGTACGAGTTGGAGGAAAGACTGGATCAGTGGATCACAGAGCAGAGACTGGATCAGTGGATCACAGAGCAGAGACTGGATCAGTGGATCACAGAGCAGAGACTGGATCAGCAGATCACACAGCAAAGACTGGATCAGTGGATCACAGAGCAAAGACTGGATCAGTGGATCACCTAGCTAATAACAAGTGGGAGAAGCGTTTTGACAGTCACCATTTGACTAAAATTAATAAAGCTAGCAGAAGAAATGAAAAATTTTGCTGGTGCTTTTGTTTCGGTGCCATTTCTCCATCCAGACCAGGACTACGGTAGCGCAGCAACTTCCAGTGCATTGTAACGCATCGTTTAGAGGAAAGGGACTCTGATGGTGAAGAAAGAGAAGCTGGCATGTTTGATGGAGATTTAGCTGCTGTTGGAATCAGAAACAGAGGATGAGGACTTTGATGGTTTGATTGATGACATTACCCCGCTCCATTTTTAAATACACACACTTGTGTGCTTGTTTTATCCGTGTGTTTTACCATGATGATTAAAAAATGTTAGAACTTTGTAATCAATACTTAAATAAAGCACAAACAAACTCAGTTTAGCTCCTGCTCTATTTCTGTATACTTATATCTGTGTGTATAAATATCTGTGTGTGTATATATCTATGTGTGTATATCTATGTGTATACATCTATGTGTGTATATATCTATGTGTGTGTATATATCTATGTGTATATATCTATGTGTGTATATCTATGTGTATATATCTGTGTGTATATATCTATGTGTGTATATATCTATGTGTGTATATCTATGTGTGTATATCTATGTGTATATATCTGTGTGTATATATCTATGTGTGTATATATCTATGTGTGTATATCTATGTGTGTATATCTATGTGTGTGTATTAACCCTCCCCTATAGTTAGGTTCCTTATGTGTGTGTTAAATACAGTAATGACACACAGAACTCAGACTGAGTCTTTGAGTACGGTGCCTTATGGTCGTGAAAATACGGTAAATAATAAATACATAAATAAATATAGTAAAATCATTCAAGAGCATTTTTAGGCTTTTATGAGCTTCTGATTTTGTATATATTTTACATTTCGTCTAATCATAGTCTGCTGAAGTGTTAATATTTAAACTGTGAATGAAAAGTTTATATTATTAATGGGTGATAAATCACATTTGGCAAAATGAGAGAGTACAAAAACTAATTAAAATAGATTTAAAAGCATTCATCAGGTCTTTAAAATGTACATTTTGTCTTAATGTTTGCCATTGTCATTAAAAAGTCGATTTGTATAATTTTTTCAAATCACATTTTTTTGCAATTTTTTGACACAAAATGTTAGATGGTGTAACCTAAAAATAATGATAAATTTGAAATATTTAATCATCATTTGTTTTTAAATTTGTTTTTAAGAGACCAAGTCTTTAGGATTTCACCACATGACAGTTTTGGCATTGTCAATAGTATATTGTTTTCTGTTATCTTTTCCTATTGTCATTCACATTTTTTCTCTTAGTATTAATAATAGCTTATTCAGACCTCATGAAAACCATCACCTAAATACAAAATATTATTAAATGCTTTAATACACAATAGTAAACATAATAACAAGTACTACTTTATTTGGCTTAATTCTTTTAGCAAAATACACTTATTAGAATGACCCTTTTCAGATTTCGCATCAACAACATTACAAAAAGCAATAAATTAGCAATGGAAAAATAAAAAAAAACAAAGACAGAGGTTACAAATACTGCTTGACACAATCAAATATAAACTGATGTGAGAAATATATACATTACACAAATATATTTAATTTAGTGCCCAGATTTAAGATTTTCACAGCTTTCAATCAATGTGAGGTAGATAATGTTCTACTAATGTAGGACTTAAAGGTATAAAAAGAGAGTTTAGCTTACACACCTTACATTTATGGCTATTAAACATAGCCAATAATATAGGCAGGTCACACAGGGAACAAACACTTACTACTTCTCTCTAATTTGTGAAACTAAAAATAATCCTGCAAAGAAAGAACAAAAGCAACATGCCCAAAATAAACCAACAGATGTATTCCTGTGTGAATTGTATATATAAAGACATGCATTTCTTATTTGTTGTTAATTTAATGGATTTCAAATAATAATAATAAATAATAATTTGAATGGGGAAGTTGAAATATAGAAATGTGTATTAATATATGTGAAATTTACCAAAAAAGAAAAAGACCAACAACATCACAACAAACCACAGACCCTCTGACGTCATCTGCCTGCAGCTGATTGGCTGAGCGGTTGTCAGGTTGTTTACAGGAAACATGGCGTCCCCGTCTGTTGGAGAGCTTCAGGAGATGGAAGGTGAGCGGCGTTAAATTCGTAAAAACGCGGTCGTGGTGCGGCTGCACTGACTGGGTAAAGCGGCCTTCACACGGATGAATGTGTGTGTTTTATATAAATATTCAGCGGCTCGTTCTCCTCGTTACTAGGCAGACATTCCTGCTCGGCTTTGTAGCTAGCAGGCTAACAACAAGAACCCGTTAGTTAGCTAACGTCAATTCATGCTGCCCTGCTAACCGACACCTGACTTCAGTCTGATGCTTGGGTGGAGTCTCCCGTTCATTTTCTAAATCTGGATTTTTGTTTAAAGTATCGATAGCTATAACACCATCTTCAGCTTGTAAATGACTGTAGTCCAGGCAGCTAAATACGCTAACGAACGTGGTTAGCAGCGTGTGTGTGTGTGTAAGTGTCAGTTAGCTAACCATAAGCTTGTTTGTTTCTTTATTTTTTGTCATTAAATGGGCAAAACGCACATTCTCAGCAATAAAACTAACAGATTCAATTCATGAGAGACGTGTATTGCCGATTTGAGACGCTTTTGAACAACTATTAGAGGGTTGTAGGTGACTGTTTGGCTCCTCAGCGTCTTTGCATCATATTACAGCAGCTTCAGCTAAATGTTCCACTGACTGAATCTGGTTGAATCTGACTGAATCTGGTTGAATCTGACTGAATCTGGTTGAATCTGACTGAAGCTGATTGAAGCTGATCTCATTAAACTCCTCTGTTTGCTGGCTGTAGTTGACCGGAGGGGAGAGTCTGAGGAGTCTGGGGATGATGAGACCAGGAGGAAAAGCATCAATGGAGACGTGGATCCGGGTCAGCCTGGGACCACAGGTCCGTTATCACAGAGTCAGCCTCACACACTAATATACTAATACACTAATACACACACACACACACACACAATAATACACACAATGATAATAATATACAGTGGGGAAAATAAGTATTTGAACATTTGCTATTTTGCTATTTCTCCCACTTAGAAATCATGGAGGGGTCTGAAATTTTCATCGTAGGTGCATGTCCACTGTGAGAGAGATAAACTAAAAAGAAAAATCCAGAAATCACAATGCCTGATTTTTTAATGATTTATTTGTGTGATAAAGTGGCAAATAAGTATTTGAACACCTGCGTGTCATCTAGAATTCTGACTCTGAAGGACCTGTTAGTCCACCCATTAGAAGTCCACCTGCACTCCATGTATCATCCTTAATCAGATGCACCAGTTTGAAGCCGTTAGCTGCATAAAGACACCTATCCACCCCATACAATCAGCAAGACTTTAACTTGTAACATGGCGAAGACCAAAGAGCTGTCCAACAACACAAGAGAGTAAATTGTACACCTCCACAAGGCTGGAAAGGGCTACGGAGCAATTGCCAAGCAGCTTGGTGAAAAAAGGTCCACTGTTGGAGCAATCATTAGAAAATGGAAGAAGCTAAACATGACGGTCAATCTCAATCAGAGTGGAGCCCCATGCAAGATATCACCTCGTGGGGTCTCAATGATTCTAAGAAAGGTGAGGAATCAGCCCGGAACTACACGACAGGAGTTGGTCAATGACCTGAAAAGAACTGGGACCAACGTTTCCAAGGTTACTGTAGGTAATACACTAAGACGTCATGATTTGAAATCATGCATGGCACGAAAGGTTCACCTGCTTAAATCAGCACATGTCAAGGCCCGTCTTAAGTTTGCATATGACCATTTGGATGATACAGAGGAGTCATGGGAGAAAGTTTTGTGGTCAGATGAGATCAAAATAGAACTTTTTGGTCATAATTCCACTAACGAGTTTGGAGGAAGAAGAATGAAGAGTACAATCTGAAGAACACCATCCCTACTGTGAAGCATGGGGGTGGTAGCATCATGCTTTGGGGGTGTTTTTCTGCACATGGGACAGGACGAGTGCACTGCATTAAAGAGAGGATGACTGGGGCCGTGTATTGTGAGATTTTGGGGAACAACCTCCTTCCCTCAGTCAGAGCATTGAAGATGGGTCGTGGCTGGGTCTTCCAACACGACAACGACCCAAAGCACACAGCCAGGAAAACCAAGGACTGGCTCCGTAAGAAGCATATCAAGGTTCTAGCATGGCCCAGCCAGTCTCCAGACCTGAACCCAATGGAAAATCTTTGGAGGGAGCTCAAACTCTGTGTTTCTCAGCGACAGCCCAGAAACCTGACTGATCTAGAGAAGATCTGTGTGGAGGAGTGGGCCAGGATCCCTCCTGCAGTATGTGCAAACCTGGTGAAAAACTACAGGAAACGTTTGACCTCTGTAATAGCAAACAAAGGCTACTGTACCAAATATTAACATTCATTTTCTCAGGTGTTCAAATGCTTATTTGCTGCTATATCACACAAATAAATCATTAAAAAATCATGCATTGTGATTTCTGGATTTTTATTTTTAGTTTATCTCTCTCACAGTGGACATGCACCTACGATGAAAATTTCAGACCCCTCCATGATTTCTAAGTGGGAGAAATAGCAAAATAGCAGGGTGTTCAAATACTTATTTTCCCCACTGTACATACACTAATACACAAACATACACTAATATACACACACACACACACACTAATACATGTACACTAATACACACACACACTAACTAACAGACATGTACACTGATACATACACTAATACATAAAGACATACACACACTATTACATATACACTAATACATTAATACACACGCACACATGTGTTGTCAGATCATAAGATCTGTTGCATGTGTTGTTTTTGTTTTGTGGTGTATCTGTTGCATGTTGTGTACTGCATCATGTTTTTCTACAACTCTCTCTCCATAACTTCTTACTATAAAGCCTTACTTCTCCACATGACAACATTACACAACTATTCATCTTGTAATCTGCTGTAAATCAAGCTTCATTGTGTCTGTAAAAGGTAAAGAAGAGTCTCCTGTTGACATGGACACTATAACCCTGGACCCAGAGGAAGAGGTGAGCTACTGTCAAAGAATTTGATTGGTTTGTTATTTATGAACTTTTTTAAAATATAAATAAAATTATTTAAATAATTAAACTAACCAATAATTAACAAATCAAAAGTTAATAAAAAAGATTGTTAGTTGCAGCCCTATTGTTCATCTTTCATGACTCACTGTGGTTGAATGATTTAAAAGACACATTTTTTTCATGATTGTTCTATTATATACAGTATTTCTATTGTCTGTGTGGGTCCGAAACTTGTATCTGTGTTAAATCATGAACACTGATCACATGTCACCCTCAACCTGTTCCAGGATGTTGATCTCGTGCACTGTCGGATTGGAAAGATCGAAGGACTGGAGGTGCTACAGAAAGCTAAAGTGAGTAACCGCGTCACCTCAGCAAATGTTATTTGCTGCTTCTGTCCTGAAAGCACCTGAATCAGCATCAAATTGCTGGAAGACTTACAGAGAAGCCCTTCAATTGCTTTCGTTTCATTCGTCTGTTTTCCAGACGCTTTCCTTACGGCAGAATCTGATCAAAAAGATTGAAAACCTCGACAGTTTGACCACCCTGCAGGAACTGGATCTCTATGACAATCAGGTCCGCAAACTGGAAAACCTGCAGCACCTCAAAGAGTTGGAGTAAGTCATTAAATGTTTTACTTGAACATGATTATTTGTTATTGCGATATGCATATATAGAAATTATTGTGAGAGAAAATATTATGCACAATTTCCTTAAAAACATTATTTAAACTGGTAAAAATGTAAAAGGAGTTTCTACAGATAAAAACTACTGTAAACTTTTATTGGTGATTGATGACAGATCTCTGTATTGTTTAATTGGGAAAATCCTGCATACTCTGCATTTAAATAATGTATTGTCCCAAACAAGGCTTCCTATAACAAGCAAGTTTTTTATGACATCAGTTTCTAGACACCAGCATCACCACTGAATTCCTCATAATAAATTATAAAAGAAAAAAAAAACATTCTTAATCCTCTATTGCATAGCGTTGCCATATGTCAACACCATGCATATCTTGTTGACTAAGGCTTTTTCTAATCTAGAATTCACTGTTTGCTGTGACAAATATGTCCTGGAGGTTGAGGAGATTTTTGCCAGTTCATATAAAAAGTCAAAGTCAATTTTATTGTCAATTTCTTCACATGTACTTGACATACAAAGGAATCGAAATTTCGTTTCTCACTATCCTATGCGTTTTACATCATTTGCCCTCAAAGTAAAAGACTTAATTTTTCCAACTAAACATCAAAACATTGATTGGATTATATCACCGTATTTTCACGACTACAAGGCCACATTAAAGTCTGAACACAGGGAGACACCATGTGGGCTTTATGTTTCATGGGATATAGCCTGTTGGGATTTAAAATTTACTGTATCTTCACAACTAGAAGGCCACATTAAAGTCTTCTATTTTCTCCAAAATGTTGGTGCTCCCTATGTCTGTATGTAGGGGAAGTGTGGGCATGGATTGTACCAACCAAACTCAGTTTAGCTCCTGCTCTATGTGTGTATATATCTATGTATATATATCTATGTGTATATATCTATGTGTATATATCTATGTGTATATATCTATGTGTATATATCTATGTGTATATATCTATGTGTGTATATTAACCCTCCCCTATAGTTAGGTTCCTTATGTGTGTGTTAAATACAGTAATGACACACAGAACTGAGACTGAGCCTTTTAGTAAGGTGCCTTATGGTCGTGGAAATACGGACAACTTTTTAATAATATTAAGCCAAAGTAATAGCAATACAGCGTAAATCCCACTTTAGACTAATGAGCACATTTCTTTGACGGAACCCCAGGCAGCTCGACGTGTCCTTCAACCTCATAAGGAAAGTGGAGGGTTTGGAGCAGTTGACTCAACTGAAGAAACTTTTTCTGCTTCACAACAAAATCAGCAGCATTGCCAACCTGGAGCATATAACAGGCCTGGAGATGCTGGAGCTGGGCTCCAACCGCATCCGGGTAGGTGACAGGGGAGATGTTGGGAGGATTTTGCAAATCTCATTACACATGAAGAAATTAGTTTTTTTTTTTTTTTTTTTTAAATCATGGTGTAAAAATAGGAATATTTCTGAAACCTTTTCGCTATGGTAATTGTCTCTAATTGTGCTGCATCCACAGATCATCGAGAACCTGGATACACTCTCATCTTTGCAGAGTTTATTCCTCGGCACAAATAAAATAACATCGCTTCAGAACCTGGAGGGTTTACACAATTTGACTGTTTTAAGCATCCAGGTAATCACGCAAATCCTCCAGTCGGAATCGTGACCACAGAAAGATCCCTGTTTAGTGAGATATTGGAGAATATTAACATTTCTATGCATTTACTTAACAGAGTAATCGGATTACTAAAATCGAGGGTCTGCAGAGCCTTGTCAACCTGAGAGAACTCTATCTGAGTCACAACGGCATCGAGGTCATTGAGGGCTTGGAAAACAACGTGAGTTGTAAAAAGTCATCTACTCGTTTCCCATCATGCATTCTGTTAACAGGACACGTGACGGCAAAGTTTGATCCGTACATTCAGACGCTGTTGTTTCCCTCGTTCAGAAAAAGCTCACGACCCTGGACATCGCAGCTAATCGAGTAAAGAAAATCGAGAACATCAGCCATCTGACAGAGCTGCAGGAGTTCTGGGTATGGATGTTGGTCTGTTTTATAAAACTAAACAAGAATGCTGCTCTTTCTATGGTATTTTCTCTATTGAAGTGTTCAGACATATAGTTCATTCTGCAGAAAAACAACAATGTAAATCGACATTAACGATTTCTCAGTTATTATTAGCTACACTTGTACATGTACAGTGCTTCAAAAAGCTGTATATCTGTTTATTATAAGTTTATTTTCTAGTCTTATCAGGTTTTTACAAATGATTTAGGTGAGGACTATTAAGAGCTATTAGGACAGATGATAGTGTTATAACAGCAGTTTGGTACAAGAGCTGATCATAAAAACAAAAGTTCAGATTTAAAATCAATAGGTCCTGTTTATTTTATTTTAATTATTAGGTTGACTTATAAATTTTCCAAGTTGTCTAATGATGTGAATTATGTTGGTTATTCCTTGTACTTATTTATCACTTAAATGAGTCATCAGTAAAGGCCTTTAATTTATAATATAAATACATTTTAATAATTTACCTTAATTTATTTGTAAAATAAATGATTAGTCGATTAACAACTATTTTGATGATTGATTTGAGTCATTTTTTAATGATAAAATGTCCAGATTCTCTGGTTCCAGCTTCTGTTCTCTGATTATTTCCTGGTTTCTTTATTCTTCTATAATAGTAAACTGATGATCTTTGGGTTGTGGACTGTTGGTCTAGACAAAAAAAGACAAAGTCTTTGAATCTCGTTATGTGAGGCCTGGACCTACAATGATTAGTTGATTAGTTGATAACTATTACATTACTGTTCAACATTAAGTGAGTTGTCTTTTTTTTTTTTTTTATAGCATAAAATGTTTAATTGTTGACACGTCTCTGCTGAAAGTGTTGAAGTCAGTTTTAAATTGGTAAATAATGAACCGTATTTCCAGGACTATAAGGGCACATTAAAGTCTTCTATTTCCTTCAAAATGTTGGTGCTCCCTATGTGTGTATGTAGGGGAAGTGTGGGCATGGATTGTAGATAAAATAACGGGGATGTGCGTTATGCAGAACATCGTTGTTTTAACAACCTGAAAATGGTAAAGAGACACGCTGATAAAGCACAGTTTAAACTGAAGGAAATCAGCTACACAGCTGAGTTTAAGACATAAGACAGGTGTCTATCTGTGTATGTGTGTATATCTATGTGTGTATTTAAACCCTCCCCTATAGTTAGGTTCCTTATGTGTGTGTTAAATACAGTAATGACACACAGAACTCAGACTGAGTACGGTGCCTTATGGTCATGAATACGGTAGTGATTTCTTAATTTGCATTTCGTTTGAATCCTTTTTTAGTGATGCATGATAATAAATTACCTGTACTTTTGTCTAATTGTTCACCGTATCTCCCTCCCTGTGTGGATTCTCACTCTTTCCCCAGATGAATGATAATCAGATCGATAACTGGTCCGATCTCGACGAGTTGAAGAACGCCAAGTCCCTGGAGACGGTGTATCTGGAACGGAACCCACTACAGAAGGACCCTCAGTATCGGAGAAAGATCATGCTGGCGTTGCCGAGCGTACGCCAGATCGACGCCACTTTCATCCGCTTCTAAAACGCAGTGTATAGATATTTAACTTCATAGTGTTCCCCCCCACCTGTCACCTACAACACAGACTTCATTTCATTGGCTGAATCATATAGTCACTCCATACACACAAATGTACATTCCAGCATAAACTCACTCAACATACATGTATGCATGTATGCACTCACTCACCTCGATCTATGCTATTGTGTGGAAGCTTGTTTATTTATTAAGCTGGATCTGAACTGTGAAAAACATATCAGAAACAAATCCTCCCCATTTCTTCATTTTCCTCTGCACTTTTTTGTTCTCTATTGTTTTGCATGTGGGGTATCATCTTAATGTCATGCAGTGCCCATCAGAAAAATAAGTCATATTTATCATGTTTTTTATTTTTTTTGAAGATGCACTGTTGTCATATAGGAGAGGAAAGTGTGGTTCTGACTGTTTGAGGGTTGTGAGTTTTATTCCTTTGGTTGGAGTCTGATCTCACAAGGTACAGAATGGGCAGCATGCGTGGGAATAAATCTAAGAGTAAATAAAAATCAACATTAAAGGGAAAGTCTATTAAAAAAATCATTTGCATATTCTAATCCTCCATACTATATATATATGCTGTAATTTGGCTTAATAGCTTCAAAACTCCTGAACCAGCTACCAAGCAGTCACAGAAACATGTGAAATGAACATGCGACATTTGACACTGTTTTAAATCGGTTCAGTGGCACTTTTTTTGTTTGTTTTTTAAGGAAAACAAATCCTTTATGGTAAGAACAGGTTAATGCTTTTAATAAAATGGCATCATACTGATGAAGGGCATATTTTTCCAGCAACATTGTGTATTGCTCCCAAATATTAACAGCTCATAGATCCATGTTCTTTTACTGCAGTAAAATAAACTTCATCAGAATCTAAAACCATGTACTGAGTCCATGAAGACGGTTTAGTAATCAGTGGTAAATGATCCTTACCCTTTTTCAGTTTTTACCTTGAATACATCACAAACTCCAGCCTTGGTTCTCTTATGACTTTAGGAGATTTGTTTGTCTTCACATTTTGTTTTTGAACAGTAAATTGTAGTGTTAATTTAAGTAAGTTTGCTTTATAATAGCAGGACTGGTCTAATGTACGTGTTAACTAATGTAGGACCGATGGTCTACTTCATGCTGTTGGCACAGACAATTTTTAAACATGTTTTGAGATTTATAACTGTTGTGTATAGACACAGCAGTGACACAATCTGCCATTCATTATTATTTGGTCTTAAAACTCAGTATTCTGTATATTTTTGGTTTTTGTTTGCCATATTATTTCTTATATCAGCCACTAGGACGACCACCTCGAACAAAAACTACTCTACTCTTGTGGTCTCTTGTATACAATATAATGCTTGAGTCCCTGTTACAATCATTTATAGTAAACTAATCTCCCACCTCAGGGTTCAAAGGTCGTTGTGAATCAACTTATAGCAGCATCCAACTCCAGTGCATTGCCAAGTGTAAAAAGTGTTAAAGTGCTTTCTGCCCAATATGAAGAACTGGCCAATGTTATCTGAATTTATATTGGACCTTTAACTTTGTTAAATTGGCCCCTTAATATTAAAACTACCTTTCTAGACAAGAAAAAAAGCATTACACTAATGTTTTGTATTTTAGAATAGGTTTCTTTAGGTGGAAACTTGCTTTTTTCATAAAAATATGAATTTTTAAATCAAATTGGTGACTGTTACTGGTCTCAATTAAACACTCAAATGCAGAATGCTTGGGCCCATATCAGAAGGACTTGTGATGTTATTTTATGTTTCGCTATAACTGAAGTTACCTTTAAATTGGCCAGTTGGATTGGAAATGTCACTTTGTGTATATGTAAATATAGTTTGGACAACTCATGGTGTAGAAAGTCGGTGCCATCATCAACATCCCGATGTAAAATTAAATCATTTTTATTTTCCCTCTGGTTTTGTTTATGCCAGGCAGCACGAGACACAGTTTATTAAGATCGATTGACTTTTAATGGTCATAAAATGAGCAGATATTCTGATTGCTGATTGTTGTTTAGAACTGAGTCTTCAGGTTTTGGACTTCGATGAAGCTGTTTTGAAACTGAATGTATTATGCAAATAACAATAAAATACACTACTGCTGAGTTTCAGAGTGTAATTTGTAAGATATATTAGTTGGAATGGTGATATACACACAATATACACAACCTGTAAAATAGCCAGCTTGTCTTGATGTTCATGTCCTTTTTTCAATTAGAAATATAATTTATACACTAACCCTAAACAATTCTTATTCCTACACAAATATAAAATAGGCACATAAACAAGCATTTTAAATAAATAGTCTGCATATATCCAAAATGTCCACTTCTGTGCCAATATTCCAAAATCTATAGGACTTGTAAATATAATTTCTACACACATATAACATATATCACATGCACATAACGAGAGAAGAATTTATGGCAGAGGTGTTGTATTGGATAAGTAGCTAAAGCATTGTTCATTTTGCAAACAAAAATTCAGGTTAAGTACCAAATATTAATTTTATTTTATGACTAAATTGTAACTATAAGTAAAACAAAAAGTCTTGATTGTCTAACGATTAATATAATAGTGTATTAACTAATTGTAATTGCTATGTAAAATTTTTAAGAGTAAATAAAAAAAACATGATTTCAGCCTAGGTCACTAAATAAGAACCTGTTACAGTATCAATACACTTTGAGAAAATTATTAATAAAATTAGAATTAGGCTAAAATTACACTTAAACCTCAACAAAACAAGTTAAAAATGTGACTTAGGTTTTATTGTCAAAATAGACAGACAAATTCTTTACAAACTTTTTTTTAATAACCTTTATTGAAAATTAAACTAATTTTTAAATATATATGTATTCAGGCATTGAGCCAATAAATTAAATTTAACTAAATTACGTATCATTGGAGATGTTGAGGTAAACTACATCACCCACAATGCAACAGTAACGTTGTTGATGACGCATGGGGCTCGCGCCAGCAAGGGGGGGAAAAGACGGCTCAGCGCATGCGCCACATTTATGTTGTTGTTTGTGGCGGTAAGATGGCGGCGCTCGGAGACACCTCAGCTCCGGGGGTGAACGGGTTAATACAACAATTCACAGCAATAACAGGTAAAAGATTACATTTTATTTCGCGGTTGATCCGTTGCGTGGCTCGGGGGTGTCACGCGGGAACGGCCCCAGTTCCCGGAAACCTCGAAATCACAGCGCGAAGGCAGGAAAAGAACGAGAAGTGTTGGTGTGTGCGCTGTCAGAGTCGAGCTGCAGCTCCGCCAGAAGCTGCTCAACTCGGGGAAACATTCGGGAAAAGGCCGTCAGAGCCGCGGTTTATTGGACGTTATTGGCCGCAGCAGCGAGGAGTGTGTCTGGTTATCTGGGGGTTACAGGCGGCTGTTTGGCGGCGTTCAGCGGCTTTGTGAGCCTTTTTGGCGCTGCCTGTTGTTAATAATGAGGAATGGACGTCCGACGTTCTCCTTCTTCACCATCAGCTTCGTGTTCGTGTTCACTGTCACCTCCGGCTTCCCCGCAGCGTTGAAACGCGTTAAAACGCACCGGGGCAGAGCGCGGGTTTCTCTGTCGCCCACAGAACACGTCTAGCGTGTCCTCGGCAGCGTGAGTTTGTCGCCTCGACCCCACGCAGCGTGTTTTAGAGTTTGAAGTAATTCAACAGCAGCAAGAAATTCAGGAGCTGCCGCTCGGAGAGTGAAACGGACATGCGCAGTAGGGCGGAACGTAGCGAAGCGCTGCCGCACGCGTCAAAAATAGGAAAGTTCAGCAAGATCTGCTTAAAGGACGATTCTGGGATAGAAAACACACCCGAGAGACCACATCAAACACATTTATGAAACTTTTTTTTTTTTAGATACCAGCTCCCAGTATCAGAGATCTGTGATGTCACACATGTCACATTGGGTGTTCATATACAACATGTACAACACCACCAACATGTGTATAGACTTCAGAAACACTCAGATAAGACGCATGTACTGTCATTCTGTTTATAAAATCAATGAAATCGCTGACCAGAATGTCATCTCAAAATCAACAAACTGTCCGTTTTCCTACGGGTTATTAAACTAGTTATAAAAACTAGTTTAGTTTTTTTGGCATTTCTTCCTAAACCTTTTTTAAATACTAACTCCCAGTATCAGAGATCTGTGATGTCACACGTGTCACTTTGGGTGTTTATGGTACATTTATTCCTCGCCTGAAAGCGAATCATCTTGCCTGCTTAGTAGCCCTTATTTAGTCTTTTTATTTGCATTTCCTCAACATAGCATCATGTTATCATTTGGTTAAACAATTCATAATTTGAATAACAGAAACTATATCAATTTAAAAAAAGGAATTGGTTAAATTATTGATCAGCTCATTTTTCTTATTGTGACATACGTCATCACAATACTTTCCTAACTTGTTTAATGTATAAATGTATTCATTAACTATTTTCATAACAGTTTAAATGTAATATAAGACTTGTTATTAAACCATCACAGTTATTAAATTTAATTCAATTTATTTGTATAATCCAGAATCACAAATCACAGATTTGCCCCAATGGGCTTTACACTTTGTACAACAGCAACAACATCCCCTGTCCTTAGACCCTCACATCTACAAGGTAAAACTCTAAAAAACAGAAGAACCTCAGGAAGAGAAACAGAGGAGGATCCCTCTTCAGGGCGGACAGGCTGCAGTAGATGATGTGTGCAGGTGGAAACATTACAGGGAAAACTGGACATTACAAACAGACAAACAGAAATGTAATGAATGTTGGTGTAAGTGGAGGATGAGGAGCAGGATCCATCACAGCTTCCAGGTTTCACCAGGACAGCATCAGACCCTCCAACATCGTAGATCCCTCAGTGGCTGCACTGCAGCATGCTCTGTGGATGAGGAAACACAGGAAACACAGCAGATTTAAAAGTACAACAGTGGATCATCAGTATCACAGATAGGTTGAAGCTTCCCTTTAGTAACAAAAATCCAGCTGTTCGACATCAGCCTCTCACACCAGCACCACACTGTCACATGACCACACCAGGCGAGTCAGTACATGTCACTTAGAGCCTTCATCAGTTGAGGATGAAGCAGCATGAGACATGTTCCAGAACATTTATTATGGGGTAAGAACTATTCTGTTGTTTTTTTTTCCTGTTTTTGCATTTTTTTTTTTTAAATCTCACAAAAACATGACTTTTTTTTTTTTTTTTTTTTGGGTGTGTGTGTGTGTGTGTGCGCATGTGCGTGTGTGCGCATGTGCGTGTGTGTGCATGTGCGTGTGTGCCCCCTGCAGGGGCCACAGAGAGCGTGGGGCAGCACATGCTGGAAGCCTGCAGCAACAACCTGGAGATGGCAGTCACCATGTTCTTGGATGGGGGGGGGGTGGCGGAGGAGCCCAGCACCAGCTCCAGCTCCACGGCCTCCAGCAGCAGAGCAGCCCCCCCAGAGTAAGGAGAGATTCACCCTCAAAACCAAGTCCTTCTACAGTATATAATGAACCAGGAGTGTGAAGTGGCTCCTGGAAGCTTCAGCATCATGTTGTAATAATCATATAAATCTATCTGCTTGTTTCCATGTTAAGTAATTGCCTCTCCTTTCATATTAGTGTCTGAATAATTATAGTTAATAATTGATGAATAATTGTTCTTAACAGAATCTAAACAATATTCAAAGGTAGACATTAATATTATACTGCTGTCATGACTTAAGTATCTAAATCCATCCATCCATTGTCTATCCCGCTTATTCCCTTTCGGGGTCGCAGGGGTCTGCTGGAGCCTATCCCAGCGCGTTAAGGCGAGAGGCAGGGATACACCCCAGATGGTCGCCAGCCAATCGTGGGGCACACACACCATTCACACACCATTCACTCTCACACTCACACCTATGGGCAATTTAGAGTTTACCAATTAACCTGAGCATGTTTTTTGTATTGTGGGAGGAAACCGGAGTACCCGGTGAAAACCCACGCAGACACGGGGAGAACATGCAAACTCCACACAGAAAGGCCCCAGACCCAGGCCCAAGGCGGTCTTGAACCTGCGACCTTCTTGCTGTGAGGCAACAGTGCTACCCACCGCACCACCGTGTCGCCCAAGTATCTAAATATTATTACATTATTAATATCATCACATATCTAGACACTCATACAATAATGTGCTGATAACCACTACTGACAATTTAATTTATTTATTTTATGGTTTGGAATGATAGATCAATCAGGCCTAGTGAAAACTGTGTTTTGTGCTGCTGTGTTATAAATAATGCAGTAAAAGAACAAGAAAGAAACAACAGATGTGTTTCAACAATGGAAAATATGGGAAAAATGGAAACTGTCCTGTTTTAAACAACCTTTGTGACCAAATGAGAATAAATTTGGTCGGCCTCAGGTTTGACGTTTGTGATTTAATGGTAATTATATGTTTGGATGTAAATCATTTTTGTTTCTTAGAATAATATTTTTATTTCTGTTGCCTCATGTCTCAGTGATGTTCGAGCCCCCATTCCCCAGAAGCAGGACATCCTGGTGGAACCAGAACCACTGTTTGGAGGTATCACTGCACTTGTGCTGCATTCATGGGTTCATTAGAGAAGCTGCTGTTATTACTGGCATCATCATCGTGTGTGTGTGTGTGTGTGTGTGTGTGTGTGTGTGTGTGTGTGTGTGTGTGTGTGTGTGTGTGTGTGTGTGTGTGTGTGTGTGTGTGTGTGTGTGTGTGTGTGTGTGTGTGTGTGTGTGTGTGTGTGTGTGTGTGTGTGTGTGTGTGTGTGTTACACATTCAGTGCCAAAGCGGAGGAGACCTCCTCGGTCTATATTTGACGGCTTCAGGGACTTCCAGACAGAAACAAGTAAGTCTGTTAAAGCTTATAGTGAAGCTTATTGCTGCATAATTACATCCAACAAGATCATTGTGTGTGTGTAACCAGGTTATTCTTATCAGAGAACTTCCTCACATTCCTTTAATAACTTGTAAATGTTAAATCTGAATACCTGCAGCATTGATCAGATTCTCATGTGGAAGAGTAATTGGCCTTTAGGTGAAACCATTTAATCTGTTTAATAAAAAAAAAAAGATATGGAGCAGCATTGACTTAAATCCCACGTTAAACCTTAGCTCCAACACTAAAAGTATTTTTATCTGCAGTAAAACCCAATGTTCCTGTTACAGCATCAATATATATCATCAATATCCACATCATCAATACAATAATAAAATAGTTTAATATAATATCAGTAGTAGCTGCAACTAACCACTATTTAGAGATTTATTCAGATTGGAGCTGTTTGTGGGATTATTTAATTGGCTCCTTAATATCTCCTTCTAGATTTAATGGCTTATAATTGATCCTTGAACTCTTATCTTATTAATCACTGAACTTTACATTGCAGATAATTATCTTGGTTCAACTTGTTTTCCCTGATTCGGGTCACTTTTATTTCTCACTCTTTTTCAATATTCAAACTATATTTGCTCTCTATCAGCAACATAAATTGATTCTGACTCTTCTATCATCACCTCACATTTATATTGATTCGAAGTTGAAGTTCAATAACTTGTGGTTGTAGAGATATTCCAGATTTATTATCATCCACAGCAGGAAAACTGAAAAATAAACCTGGTGCTTAAGTGGTTGAATGATCTGAGCCACAGTTTGTTCTGTGTGTTGCAAGCTTCACGACCCTGAGTCTTTATGTCCTTTAATGACATGTTTCTGCTTCTTCTAGTCCGCCAGGAACAGGAGCTGCGTAACGGTGGCACAGTGGATAAGAAACTGAGCACCTTGGCCGACCTTTTCCGTCCTCCTATCGAGCTCATGCACAAAGGCAGCTTTGAGACGGTGAGGACACGTCACCCCACGTCTGTTTTCAGTTTGAGGTTCAGCAGCGATATTCAGGCCGTCCTCCTGCTACTGGTGGTTACGGCTTTTCTGTTTTTAGTGAACTCAAAGTTTTCCATCAAGGCATTGATGTGCTTTTGAATCTAGACATATCAATTAAATAATTAAATTATACGGTAATTAGCACTGGGAAATAAAACTATGCCAGTCAATACAATATCAATAGTTTAATTAAGTTCATATTTAACAGAAAACCTACCAACCAACTTTAATATAGAGTGGTCACATTAAGCCTTTTTATCCTGTCTTTATTAAAAAATATATATTTAAAAAATATTGAATATTATACATCAATTTATGTACTGGCTAACCCTTTTTTATGTCATCTCTTTTGTTTTGTCAAATGAAGGTAAATTTATCGTGCATTAATACTTAAAATGATCAGTAATTATTAAATTTTTATTGATATGCTTTTTTATAATCACCCAACTCTATTGTAGATTATCAGAATTGTCCAGTAATAATAGTACAAAGTACAAATAGTTCATTACCATATGCTTGTAGAAATTTTATTATAGGTGATTAGGATAAATTATCCTCAAATATTCATTATATTTGTATTATATTTATATTCAAGGAAATCATCAGTATAAACCAGATTTAACTGTTTGTATTTTTTTACGTACCACCCTAAACATAATTATCTGATTCAAACACTGATCTTTATGATATATATCTGTCTTTACGGATTCTACTTCTCCTCTTTTTATCCCAGGCTAAAGACTGCGGCCAGCTGGAGAACAAGTGGTTGATGATCAACATCCAGAACGTCCAGGACTTCGCTTGCCAGTGTTTGAACAGAGACGTGTGGAGCAACGACGCCGTGAAAACCATCATCAGAGAACACTTCATATTCTGGCAGGTACGCACAGTGGAAGCATTTCATGGAAAATAAAAGGTGGAGTTCCCTACGACTCCCTCACTATAAGGCCACATTAAAGTCTTCTATTTCCTTCTAAATATTGGTGCTCCCTATGTATGTATGTAGGGGAAGTGTGGGCATGGATTGTAGATAAAATAACAGGGATGTGCGTTATGCAGAACATCGTTGTTTTAACAACCTGAAAATGGTAAAGAGACACGCTGATAAAGCACAGTTTAAACTGAAGGAAATCAGCTACACAGCTGAGTTTAAGACATAAGACAGGTGGTACGAGTTGGAGGAAAGACTGGATCAGTGGATCACAGAGCAGAGACTGGATCAGTGGATCACAGAGCAGAGACTGGATCAGTGGATCACAGAGCAGAGACTGGATCAGTGGATCACAGAGCAGAGACCGGATCAGTGGATCACAGAGCAGAGACTGGATCAGTGGATCACAGAGCAGAGACTGGATCAGTAGATCACATAGCAGAGGCTGGATCAGTGGATCACAGAGCAGAGACTGGATCAGTAGATCACATAGCAGAGGCTGGATCAGTGGATCACAGAGCAGAGACTGGATCAGTAGATCACATAGCAGAGGCTGGATCAGTGGATCACATAGCAGAGACTGGATCAGTGGATCACAGAGCAAAGACTGGATCAGTGGATCACAGAGCAGAGACTGGATCAGTAGATCACAGAGCAGAGACTGGATCAGTGGATCACAGAGCAGAGACTGGATCAGTGGATCACAGAGCAAAGACTGGATCAGTGGATCACAGAGTACAGACTGGATCAGTGGATCACAGAGCAGAGACTGGATCAGTGGATCACAGAGCAAAGACTGGATCAGTGGATCACAGAGCAGAGACTGGATCAGTGGATCACAGAGCAGAGACTGGATCAGTGGATCACAGAGCAGAGGCCGGATCAGTGGATCACAGAGCAGAGACTGGATCAGTGGATCACATAGCAGAGGCCGGATCAGTGGATCACAGAGCAGAGACTGGATCAGTA
This sequence comes from Eupleurogrammus muticus, assembly GCA_036785175.1. Lineage (NCBI taxonomy): Eukaryota > Metazoa > Chordata > Actinopteri > Scombriformes > Trichiuridae > Eupleurogrammus > Eupleurogrammus muticus. The sequence goes on along the minus strand of JAYKQN010000058.1, from coordinate 324,738 downwards.
GATCACATAGCAGAGGCTGGATCAGTGGATCACAGAGCAGAGACTGGATCAGTAGATCACATAGCAGAGACTGGATCAGTGGATCACATAGCAGAGGCTGGATCAGTGGATCACAGAGCAGAGACTGGATCAGTGGATCACAGAGCAGAGACTGGATCAGTGGATCACCGATTGATGACATTACCCCGCTCTATTTTTAAATACACACACTTGTGTGCTTGTTTTATCTGATGTGTTTTACCATGATGATTAAAAAATGTTAGAACTTTGTAATCAATACTTAAATAAAGCACAATCAGACTCAGTTTAGCTCCTGCTCTGTGTGTGTATATCTATGTGTATATATCTATGTGTATATATCTATGTGTATATATCTATGTGTATATATCTATGTGTGTATATCTATGTGTATATATCTATGTGTGTATATCTATGTGTATATATCTATGTGTATATTAACCCTCCCCTATAGTTAGGTTCCTTATGTGTGTGTTAACACAGTAATGACACACAGAACTGAAACGGAACCTTATGGTCCTGAAAAAACTGTAAACTGATTTAAGAAGTTTGAAGTTGAAGAAGTACACTCGTTATTTTTGTTGTGTTGATGGTTGATCTTATAAATCATAACAATAAAGAAAAGATGAGAATAATTCCCCTGATGTCTCAAAGCTAACATTCCACTTGCTTCATTCCAGGTTTATCATGACAGTGAAGAGGGACAGAGATACATCCAGTTCTATAAGCTGAACAAGTTTCCCTACATTTCCATCCTGGACCCCCGGACAGGTGAGTGAAGCCTCTTCACACAACATTTAGACCAGAGAATAGAAAAGTGAATGAAATGCATCAGGCGTCCTTAAATTCTAGTGACAGAGCAAGTCGTTTTTATCGTGATGCAGACAGGTGCATCTCAAATAAATAGAAAATCATCAAAGTTTGTGTTTTTTTTATTATCTGTAAACCAGGGAAAGGAACTCCGCTTTCTAAAATAAAGGTTTCAACAACTGTTTTCATAGTTTTACTTTTCACAGAAACAAAAGAGAAATATTTAAATACCATTTGACACATGTAAACCAATCACATGTTTTTCCTTATTGTTCATGCTACAAAAAAGACATTTAAATACAGAGTATTTTTAAAGGTGGTTTAAAAGTGAAAAATGCCAGAAAAAAGAAGCATAAATACAACATAGAGACTGGATCAGTGGATCACAGAGCAAAGAACGAGTGGGAGAAGCGTTCCTATGGTCACCATTAGACTAAAAGCAGTAAAGCAGCAGCAGTAATAAAAATTGAACATTTCCGTCTTGGTGCTTTCGTTTCGGTGCCATTTCTCCATCCAGACCAGGACTACGGTAGCACAGCAACTTCCAGATTATAACGCATCATTTAGAGGAAAGTGACTCTGATGGTGAAGAAAGTGAAGCTGGCATGTTTGATGGAGATTTAGCTGCTGTTGGAATCAGAAACAGAGGATGAGGACTTTGATGGTTTGATTGATGACATTACCCCGCTCTATTTTTAAATACACACACTTGTGTGCTTGTTTTATCCGTGTGTTTTACCATGATGATTAAAAAATGTTAGTACTTTGTAATCAAAACTTAAATAACGTGTATATATCTATGTGTGTATATATCTGTGTGTATATATCTATGTGTGTGTATATATCTATGTGTGTGTATATCTATGTGTATATCTATGTGTGTATATCTATGTGTGTGTATATATCTATGTGTGTGTATATCTATGTGTATATATCTATGTGTGTATATTAACCCTCCCCTATAGTTAGGTTCCTTATGTGTGTTAAACACAGTAATGACACACAGAACTCCTCGCCTTATAGTTTTCTGAATACACCTGTCCCCCTCATCATCTCATGTTATCGTGGTTCCTCTGCAGGTCAGAAGATGGTGGAGTGGAACCAGCTGGACGTGACGTCCTTTCTGGAGCAGGCCAGCGGCTTCCTGTCAGAGCACGGCCAGCTGGACGGGCCGTCCTGCACGGCGCCGCCCGCCAAGCGAGCTCGATCCGTGGGTCCCGCTCACCTAGAGCCTTTTCTATCTCTTCTCTCTGCTGGCATTTCCAGTTTATCGTTGAAGAGCTGCACAATATATAGATGTATTCTCTTGATGTGACCAAATACTGGACGTGGTCTACACTACAATACATGTGAAAGATGTTTCTTTACATTAATTACACTGTACTGAAAGTCAATAGACTTACAACCAACCACTAGTCTATTCATTATTCAAACAATAATTGGTTAGTAGTTTTAATTCAATTCAGTTCATTTCAATTTATTTGTATAATCCAGAATCACAAATCACAGATTTGCCCCAATGTTCTTTACAGTTTGTAGAACAGCTACAACATCCCCTGTCCTTAGACCCTCACATCTACAAGGTAAAACTCTAAAAACAGAAGAACCTCAGGAAGAGAAACAGAGGAGGATCCCTCTTCAGGACGGACAGGCTGCAGTAGATGATGTGTGCAGGTGGAAACATTACAGGGAAAACTGGACTTTACAAACGGAAATGTAAAATTTTAGGTTCAATCTTCAAAGCTGCAGATTGAAGCTAAAATGTCTTTTTTTGTCCACAACCAAAGATCATCAGTTTACTATTATAGAAGAATAAAGAAACCAGGAAATAACCAGAGAACAGAAGCTGAACCAGAGAATCTGGACATTTTATCAGTAAAAATTACTCGAATCATATAATGGGTTATTGGATTATAGTTGATGATTAATGTAATTAACAGCAACTCATTAATGAATCAGCTAATCTTTGTCTGTAATATTCAAATATTTCTTTTGAATGCACCTTTCCTCCGTGGACACAGCGTCTTCATCGGGTTATGGATGGTATTGATGGGTTCCTGTGTGTGGTGTTCTGTAGGAGAGCCTGATCGACGCCAGCGAGGACAGCCAGCTGGAGGCCGCCATCCGGGCCTCGCTCCAGGAGACCCACTACGAGTCCACCAACGCCCCCGAGGCGCCCGACTCCCCGCGCTCCGACGACGACTCCGACGCCGAGCCGTTCTCCGACAGCGAGGGCCCCATCTCCGTGGACGGGTCGGACGGCGAGCTCCCGGACCCCCCAGAGGAGAAGAGCTGCAGCAGCAAACACACCCCTGGTCCTGCTGGTCCTGCTGGTCCTGCCGGTCCTGCTGGTCCTGCCGGTCCTGCTGGTCCCGCCCAGCAGCGCCTCCACGCCGACAGCTCGTCCTCCTCCTGCCACAGAAAGTCTCCCTACAAAGAAAACAACCACAGCCACAAGAAGGAGGACAGCAAAAAGAACCACCTAGAGCCCCCCCCCGACCCCGACCCCTCGGCCCCCACCTGCACGACGGCGAAGATCAGCAGCAGTGAAACCTGTGACGTAGACGGACCCGACGACAACGGTACGGTACCACAATAAACCTTTTCCTCTTTAAACGTTCTGGAACAACCAGAACTGAAACTATATTCATTCAAAAATAATTGTTCTGCTAAATTATTTGAGTAGCTCCTTTTTACCTTAAATTACCAAGCAGTCAAGTAGTGAACTAACTTCCTGTAAACACCAGCTGCAGATGTGTATTCTAATAAGTCTAATAAAAAAAATCACCATGGCTCCGATGCAGCAAAAAAATTTAAAGTACGACATGAAATTCTAACTTTCTGTGGAAAGATTTGCAGAGAAAAACTCCAGTGAAGCAGCCGTAAAATGTAAGTTATACAGTAGTAAAATGTAAGTTATACAGTAGTAAAATGTAAGTTATGCAGTAGTAAAATGTAAGTTATACAGTAGTAAAATGTAAGTTATACAGTAGTCACGCTGGTTTAATAAAAGAAATTATAGAGTAAATTAACATTTTCTCAGTTTTGCTGGGGAAGATTTTTGTCAGTAAGGGATTTAAAACAAAAAATCTGGCTATTATTTGGTAATTTATGGTATTTATTATAACCCTAACCCATGATATTTCTATAACTTGTTTTATATATCAATGTATTTAAGCGTTGTCTTCAGGTTAAACGTGTCATGAACATGTTGTTAAACCACTGACATTATTTTGAACGTGTCGTCATGTCGTACGCTGCTCATGCCAATTCAGACTAAACATATTTATGTGTTGACTGAGACTCATCGTGAGCTGTAATTCAGGTATTTTAAGGATCATCATCACAATACAATTATAGTGTAGAAGTCTGATTCAGGACCAGTTGATCATTGTTGTTGTCCCACAGGTCCTAAGGCCAGGTTGATGCTGCGTTACCCAGATGGACAGAGGGAACAGATTTCCTTGTCTTCTAAAGCAAAACTTATGGTAAGAACAGTTATTTTTCTTTTTCACAGTGTACATTCACACCACTGTAAAAAAAGTAAAAATAAGATGATACAATCAATATATTGAATGATGCATCCACAATAAGTCAGGGGAAACAGTTAAATCATCAATATTGATCTTCTTGATTGTGCCTTTAAAAGCCCAAAGAACGACAGGATCTGTAATTAATGACGAAGCTAAAAGTCAACTAATCTATTGATTATCAACACCTTCAATCGATGAGTTGGTTCATGAAATGGTGTAAAATGTTGATCAGTGTTTCCCAAAGCTGAAGATCGCATTTAAAATGAAGGAGAAGAAACAGAAGCTGGAACCAGAGAATTTGGACATTTTATCGATAAAAATGACTCAGATTGATCAACTGATTATCAGCGTAGTTGGTGATTAATATTACAGCCATGTCATTTATTATTTATTCTTTTTGTGGATGTATTTCATTTGTTTCCCTCTGTAAATTTATATTAATTTTCTTTTTTACTGCCTAAACAAAAGCTGAGGCCAAGAAAAAACAGGAAGTGGCTTCAAATTCTAGATTTGTAAATGTAAATATTTTACGTATATACAGATATATTTAATTCCAGATTTCTGAAAAGGGACATGCACGCATCTTTAATTGTGGTGAACTAAACATGTCTGGAAACGTGACTAGTCAGAATCAAGTTGTAGATTTGTCAAACTGGTGGTTGAGCTCCAGATGTCGGTGTTTACATGGAGGGGGGATCACAGGTGTTAGCGTAGCATGCTAACGTCTGTCTGTCTGTGCAGGCGCTGGTGAGACACGTCCAGGCCAAGGGTTACCCTAACGAACGCTTCGAGCTCGTCACCAACTTCCCCAGAAGGAGGCTGGCCCACTTGGACTATGACATCACGCTGCAGGAGGCGGGGCTTTGTCCTCAGGAGACTGTGTTTGTGCAGGAGAGGAACTAGCTTCCCCAGACACTCACTTCCTGCTTCCTGTCTGTTTCTCTCTGGTAGAACTCGACCTTTCACCGATGATCTGGGACGTTGTCACCGATCACATGACCTTCTGTTCACCTGGAATTAGGCCTCTGTTTTTTTTTTTATTGTTGTTTTTTTTTGCCAAGACATGTGGTGGATGGACTACCCCCGACCCCCCCACCGTGTCACCTTTCTAATACTGGCGCCTCTACTCAACCTCTTCCTTGTACATTCGGCCAGTACCGTGTTACGGAGCCAGCTCTCTTCCATTTTTTTCAATGTGATAAAATCTGTTCTGGCTATTGAGGTAAACCAGGATTTAATAAATAATGCAGCTCGTACTCAAATTTAAAACAAATCTGGATCAATATTTGATGATGAAGCACCAGGGACAAAAAAAGACGAACACGATTTTTACCTCCCAAGAAGAAAAGATGTTAAATGTCAGTTTATTTTCTACATCTTATTATCTCTTGTACCTGGAAACGGGTAAAAAAGGAGATTTTTTCTTGTTTATTTTAACCCAAATTTGGTCTCACATGGTTCATTGTTTGAATAGTTAATGATTTGGAAAACGGGGACGATGGAGAGAAAAAGTTCTGCCATTAACAAGTCAAGTCAACGCGTCGGATTCTCTGCGTCACTAATCTGGCGGATTGGCTCCATCTGCACATTTTTACTCCAGTTTCTATTGGTTAATTAGAGACTAGTCGATTGTTTTTTGGATTTCAACTTTTGATACGGAAGGGAATGAATGAAGGGTGGAACATCTCATCAGTCGGACCTACACTGTACAGAGATGGCTTAGAGAGACTGATGTTTAGCTGTAGTCATTGTTTTCTTTCTTTTTTATATGCTGCCAAGAAAATATGCTGATGTTGAAATATAACCACCAAAAAACCAAGGGAGAGCCTGCTTGGTCTTTTGTTATCACGTCTTTGTGACCTCACAGCCCCGATGTGGAAAATAAAACAACTCAAACTCTACAGCGAAATAATGATTTTAAAGTCCCATAGGAGAAGAAAAGCAGCTCCACAAAATCCACAGCAACAACTTTAATGCAAATGTATTTTCTGTTGAAGAGAAAACGAACATTTGTTCATCTGCTTTGTTGGTTCAAAGATTTGTTTCAGCAACAGCTGCTGCTGAGTTTGTTGTTTTGTGTTGTTGTTTTTTACACATTTTGATCTTAAAATATTAGCCCGTTATGCTAATAGGACTGAATTAGATTTATTTATGTTGTTTGGTTATTTTTGGACATTCTTACTCAGGCTGTAGAACAACTTTCAAGTTATAAGCTAGTCGCACATTTTCAATTGTTTTATCGTGTTTTGGCATTTTTGTTAAACTCAGAATGTCAGACTCAGTCTCAACAATTATAGGACGAGTAAACCATGATCTGGACGGATGAGGGCTGTAGGTGATTAAGTTTTATTAACACCATTTGGACATTAACTCTTCAGCCGTGTCTCTTCCCATTTCTTGCACTTATTGTCATGAACAGTTGGTGGCAGGAATGTGCCTTAAAGGCAAAGAAATATCAATAAATGAGAACAGAAATACATGGGAGTGTATCATGCAGGCTTCAAAACTGACTTTACCAATGTTTTGTATTCTGGATGCTTTATAAACTATAAATTCACACGTGTTGGTGAGAAATCTTCAATATGTGTTTATTATTAGGACAAACTGAGCTTTAAGTTGTTGCAGCTGGTCCTGCAGAGAGGCACAATTTTTATTAGTAAAACAATCTCCACAACACAATTATATTAGAATAAACTATCAGCTTAGATCACATTCTATCAAATAGTTTGTCGATTCACATTTATGGAGGATTACAGGTTTTACAGATTTACGGTTCTACACTAACGCGTCTTTCTTTAAATCTACAACGAGCACAAAACAAAAACGTGTCTGGTGCTATTTCAGAAATCAGAGGTTTCGCTGTGAGTTCTTTCTGTGGATCGTGATGTGCACATCATTAGTCAGCATGTTGGGCCCTCGCTGATAATTCTAACAGAGCCTGAACACAAAGGTCAAAGGTCAGAGATGAAAGAAACGGACTCGCAGCTGTTCAAACAGATGTGGACGTTGACTCCGTTTCCCCCAGCTGTGACGATGCTGCAGTGTGTGAAGTCATTCCTCCACCACCCACTTCTGTTTTTTCTTTTCAATAGACAAAAGGGGAATAAAAGGCACGGTGAACCCGTTTCCCCCGTCATGTATAACATGTACACACACCTGTGTGTGCGCACAGAAACACTCCGATAAGACGCATGTACTGTTTATAAAATCACTGAAATCACTGACCACAAAGTCATCCCAAAATCAACAAGCAGTCCGCATGGCTACGGCTTATTGGACCGGTTAGAACTAGTTAAACCAGTAAAGAGCTTTGTTCATCGGTGGCATTTCTTCCTCAAGGAAAATTCTGGGGAATATAAAACAGACAATACATCTCATGCCGGTTAGATTAACAAATAAAGTATTACATCATAACCCAACTAATTAAAAAACATTTTTTTTCTATAAATTAAAATACGAGTGAGTCAGTTAAAGTAATTGAGCAGCTCGTTACCGTTTCTCTAATTGTGTCATATGGGTCAAAGATGAGAAAGTAGAAAGAACATTTTTATTTTTCATCTGGTCTGTTTGACATCAGCCTCTCACACCTGTCACACTGTCACGTGACCACACCTGGATGTCACATGACCCCACCAGGTGGGTCAGTGAATGTCACTCTGGCAATTTATCAGTTTATTTAAGGATGAAGCTGATGAGGAACGTTCCAGAACAACAGAACAATATCACGCAGCATCAATAACCTGCATTTCGTGATATAGAAGGAGGATTCGACCGTGCGTGTGAGGGTTCGTGTTCGTGAGGCTGAGGATTCTCAGAACGAGTCGATGGAAGTTAATGTGTGATCAGAGTCGATGCACAAAGTCCACGTCAGACTTCCTGAGGAGAAGCTGCAGCTGAAACTTCCATCACTTCTCTGCTTTTCAGTCTGAAAGACGCTCAGTTTTTTTTCAGGCTGCAGGTACGAAGCGCTCAAATGAAGTAGTTGCATTGTGGGAAATGTAGGATCTGGTCAACACAGGAAACTTTTATCTGCTGCATCATTTTTATTTCAAATCTGTCTTCAGCAGGTTTGTGGAAGTCTGACAAATAAAATCCTCCAGGTGTCGGAACAAATCGGAATGAACCTTTTAAATGACCTTTTTCTATAAACTGGCATTTAAAGGGTTAAAATCCTGAACATGATTGAATGTTTGGTAGTTTTGAGCAGGTTAGAAGTTGTTTAATTAGTTAGTTGATTTACACACACACACACACACACACACACATAATAATCAGCAGCAGACATGAATCAGTCAGCAGTATTTTAGGAAGCTGGAGTACACAGTTGTATAATATACTATGCAGGTGTTTGTACTGTAAGTGGTTTTATATGTGTATATATGTGAAATATTTACATTTACAAATCTAGAGCATAAGTGTGAAGCCACTTCCTGGTATTTTCTTGACCTCAACTTCTGTTTAAGCAGTAATAATAAATGATGTGGCTGTAATATTAATCACAACTACTCTGATAATCAGTTGATTTATTGATTTCAGTCATTTACTGATAAATGTCCAGATTCTCTGGTTCAGCTTCTGTTCTCTGATTATTTCCTGGTTTCTTTATTCTTCTATAATAGTAAACTGATGATCTTTGGGTTGTGGACAGAAAAAGACATTTTAGCTTCAATCTGCAGCTTTAGAAACACTGATCAACATTTTACACCATTTAATGAACCAAACAATAATTGATTAATAGTTTCAATAATCGATGGATTAATTGAGCATCAGAAGGTTTTTACCATGAAGGAAGTTAGATGAAATAAAAACAAAAGACAAGCAGCGTCCAAATCTGGAAAAAAAGAATCAACAACGCAGCCTTATACTTTATACATCTTTATATTCTGAGACAGAATGAACGTCATATTAAACATTATTTTCAGCACAAAACACACGTTTCCTGCTCCGGCTCTAACCTCCATAGTCCACCCAGTGATGTGGGTTTATCTGAGTGGACTGTGGTAAAAATAAATAAAGATTTAATCATGGGGGTTAGGGTCCGGGTCACACACCCGTCAGCAAATCGTCTTTTGTGGATCTGTTGTTTTCTGCGTCTTATCCTCATTCAACTGTGCAGACGTTGCATAACGTGCTGCCTGCTCTGTTCTCTCTTATTTCACATTGTGATTATAAATGAATACAACTTTAAAACAACATTTACATGAAATGGAACAAAAACCTTCCCTCTGAGGTGACATGGAATAGAAGTTTAGATGAATACAAATACCTCAACTTTTTTTTAAGTTCAGTCCAGAATTAAAATAAATCGACTCCCATTGATAAAGTTTTCATAATCTGTTTATTTCTGGAGGAAGCTCCAGGTGCGTATTTCCTCATCAGATCTTCACTGGTGGTTTTCACGTCCCAGATCCAGACTCTGCATCGATTCAACGCTGACTCATCGTCTCCTGCAGCTTCAGTCCGTGTTTGCAGCGAGTGGGGGGGTCAGGCCCCCGTTGGATCCTCCGTTCAGTATCACATCCTGGAGTTTCTCCTGTTGTGAAATGTCCCGCAGACCGAGGTGTCACTGGTCCAATTCACTAATCAGCCTGAACCTGAGCTGGTTGGGTAATGTTGACTCTGCAAACACACCATGTGGGTCACGCTGCGACCTCGATAAAGACGTTTTCCTCATCCGTTCAGCGTTTGTTCTGGATCAGAACGAGCAGAAGCCGTTTCATTAGAAACCTCAACTCTCTTAAAAAGGTTTTAAAAACAAAAAGTCTGGGTCAGAGGTCGGTGCTGGTCCTAGTTCTAGTTCCAACCAGCACCAAGACCAGGTTCTACTCAGCCAATAGAACTCAGTAGTAGAATCACAACCTTATTTAAAATGATCATATCATTAATCATCATGAGGTTTGACAGTGGTTTGACTTCCATGTTTCATTAAATGACAGTAAAACACCACGAACACAAAATGCTCGTTTTGAGACGCATTCAAACTTTTTGACTTTTCAAACACGAGTCAGATCACAGGATCAGGATCATCTCATCCTATCACTGTTTCAGCTTCTGTTTCCTGCTTCCCTCCATCCTTTAATATTTCAGTTTCTTCTAAATAAATTTAATCTGGTTTTAGCCTGTATGCTGTTTTCCATTGAGTTCGACCATCAAGATAAAATTCTCTGGTTCAGCTTCTGTTCTCTGATTATTTCCTGGTTTCTTTATTCTTCTATAATAGTAAACTGATGATCTTTGGGTTGTGGACAAAAAAAGACATTTTAGCTTCAATCTGCAGCTTTAGACACTGATCAACATTTACACCATTTAATGAGTCAAATGCTTCAATGATTGATGAATTAATAATAATATTTATTCCTACAGAGGAGACACTTTATGCCTTTATTCTAATTAATCATGTTATTTTCTAGTTGCTATAATTGATCCAACTTAAACCACGTGACCTCACGGTCATTGTGTAACCAGCCACTCACACAAACACCAACTCTGGGAGTTTCCATGATGCTGAAACGTCCTCACGTCGCCTCCCACGCGCTTTTTTTCTGCGGGTTCGTGTATAAAAGGCGGCGCCGCCTGCTGCGCGCCGCAGTCCCCTGCAGACCCCGCACGCCCCGCACGCCCCGCCATGAAGCCGCTGGTCCTGCTGCTGCTCGGCAGCGTCGGTAAAGCCTCGTTTGTCTCTGCTTCTGTCTGTTGACTGTCACCTGCTGAACTCACCCTGTCTGCGTCCGCAGCCTGTGCGGCGCTTGCGGCTCCGCTGGAGAAGCTGAAGTGGTGCGTGAAGTCCGAGCACGAGCTGCAGAAGTGCGTGGCGCTGCAGGACAAGAGCGCGCTGTTCGAGTGCGTGAAGAAGGACAACACGCACGACTGCATCGTAGCGATCAAGGTGAGTACTGCAGTACCTCTGCGTATTACTACGTTAACGCAGTAACGTTACTGTGAACTCTCATTACAGTACATGTTAACTTTACAATACACCACAGTACTCAAAGTATTACTGTAGAAAACCACAGTACTCAAAGTATTACTGTAGAAAACCACAGTAGTCAAAGTATTACTGTAGAAAACCACAGTACTCAAAGTATTACTGTAGAAAACCACAGTACTCAAAGTATTACTGTAGAAAACCACAGTAGTCAAAGTATTACTGTAGAAAACCACAGTAGTCAAAGTATTATGTAGAAAACCACAGTAGTCAAAGTATTACTGTAGAAAACCACAGTAGTCAAAGTATTATGTAGAAAATCACAGTAGTCAAAGTATTACTGTAGAAAACCACAGTAGTCAAAGTATTACTGTAGAAAACCACAGTAGTCAAAGTATTACTGTAGAAAACCACAGTACTCAAAGTATTACTGTAGAAAACCACAGTAGTCAAAGTATTATGTAGAAAACCACAGTAGTCAAAGTATTACTGTAGAAAACCACAGTACTCAAAGTATTATGTAGAAAACCACAGTAGTCAAAGTATTACTGTAGAAAACCACAGTACTCAAAGTATTACTGTAGAAAACCACAGTAGTCAAAGTATTACTGTAGAAAACCACAGTAGTCAAAGTATTACTGTAGAAAACCACAGTAGTCAAAGTATTACTGTAGAAAACCACAGTACTCAAAGTATTACTGTAGAAAACCACAGTACTCAAAGTATTACTGTAGAAAACCACAGTACTCAAAGTATTATGTAGAAAACCACAGTAGTCAAAGTATTACTGTAGAAAACCACAGTACTCAAAGTATTACTGTAGAAAACCACAGTACTCAAAGTATTACTGTAGAAAACCACAGTACTCAAAGTATTATGTAGAAAACCACAGTACTCAAAGTATTACTGTAGAAAACCACAGTACTCAAAGTATTACTGTAGAAAACCACAGTAGTCAAAGTATTACTGTAGAAAACCACAGTACTCAAAGTATTACTGTAGAAAACCACAGTAGTCAAAGTATTACTGTAGAAAACCACAGTACTCAAAGTATTACTGTAGAAAACCACAGTAGTCAAAGTATTACTGTAGAAAACCACAGTACTCAAAGTATTACTGTAGAAAACCACAGTAGTCAAAGTATTACTGTAGAAAACCACAGTACTCAAAGTATTACTGTAGAAAACCACAGTAGTCAAAGTATTACTGTAGAAAACCACAGTAGTCAAAGTATTACTGTAGAAAACCACAGTACTCAAAGTATTACTGTAGAAAACCACAGTAGTCAAAGTATTACTGTAGAAAACCACAGTAGTCAAAGTATTACTGTAGAAAACCACAGTAGTCAAAGTATTACTGTAGAAAACCACAGTACTCAAAGTATTACTGTAGAAAACCACAGTACTCAAAGTATTACTGTAGAAAACCACAGTAGTCAAAGTATTACTGTAGAAAACCACAGTAGTCAAAGTATTACTGTAGAAAACCACAGTACTCAAAGTATTACTGTAGAAAACCACAGTACTCAAAGTATTACTGTAGAAAACCACAGTACTCAAAGTATTATGTAGAAAACCACAGTAGTCAAAGTATTACTGTAGAAAACCACAGTACTCAAAGTATTACTGTAGAAAACCACAGTAGTCAAAGTATTACTGTAGAAAACCACAGTAGTCAAAGTATTACTGTAGAAAACCACAGTACTCAAAGTATTACTGTAGAAAACCACAGTACTCAAAGTATTACTGTAGAAAACCACAGTACTCAAAGTATTATGTAGAAAACCACAGTAGTCAAAGTATTACTGTAGAAAACCACAGTACTCAAAGTATTACTGTAGAAAACCACAGTAGTCAAAGTATTACTGTAGAAAACCACAGTAGTCAAAGTATTACTGTAGAAAACCACAGTACTCAAAGTATTACTGTAGAAAACCACAGTACTCAAAGTATTACTGTAGAAAACCACAGTACTCAAAGTATTACTGTAGAAAACCACAGTAGTCAAAGTATTACTGTACACCTGATCAGTATTTAAATTATTTTATTTTACACTTATCCAACTGGATAATTTGCTGCTACTTAGTTTTAGCACATTTTAATACTTTTACAGAGTATTTATATTTGATGCTACTCCATACCTCTAATTCAGTACATTTCAGAAATATTCTTCTTTCTCCTCAACTCAACACAGGGATAATATATATGATGTAGTATAATATATACTACATCATATACTATACAGTATATTATTTATAACTTTTCTATATGATCTGGTTTGAACCACGGTGCGTTCTGTTGAACAGATAATGATCATGTGAAGTTTTCTATGAGTGTAAACAAACAGAAATGAAGTTGAGTAGAAATGAGGTGTGTGAGGTAAATACCACTCCCCTCATTTCTGCCCCCCACGGTGAATAAATGATCGGTGCAGGCCGGTCAGGCCGACGCCATCACCCTGGACGGAGGAGACATCTACACAGCTGGCCTGCTGAACTACGACCTGCAGCCAATCATCGCTGAGAACTACGGCGTGGGACCAGGTAGCGTCAGAGCGATCGCCTCCTTTATTTAAGCCTCTATTGAACAGTGTTGCTATGGGCAACAATTAGGTCATTTTCATACATCATCTTCATTTTTCTAGCTGTGACGTAAAATCTGGTTTACAGCTTCTTATATAGGGTTATATATATGTAACTATATATATATGCATATATATGTATGTTCACTGTTGAAGTGAACATTGATGCTTATTCACAATCTTTCTTGCCTTGCACCAGATGCAGAAACCTGTTACTATGCCGTTGCCGTGGTGAAGGCGGGTACCACATTCAGCATCCTGGATCTTCAGGGGAAGAAATCCTGCCACACGGCTCTGGGTAAATCCGCAGGCTGGAACATTCCGGTGGGAACGCTGGTGAGCAAGGGCATCCTGAAGTGGGCCGGGATCGAGGACAAACCAGTGGAGGAAGGTGAGTGACAGCAGCCGTGAATTACACCCAGTTACTCAGGTAAGATGCAGTGTTGACTTCATATGTGTGTTTTTTGTAATCAAGGGGATTTTTGGTGGTTTGTTTAAAGAAAATTTAATCTAGACCTTTACAGCCTTTCATGTTTAATACTAAAATGGTACATTAATGGTTGATAACATAGGGAATTTGTTCTTATTTAAATGTAATAGGCCGATTACATAATACAAGTCCTGAACTAATGAACTCTGGCTTTTTACATTTTCAGGCCAATAACGTAATAAGTTATTACGTATTAATTATTAACACAAGTTATTTCTTCACTGCTTCAGCTCTTTTATTACAGTATTGGCTTGTTACACCTTAAAGATTATTATTACACCTACAGTCATTACTGTACTCAGCACCTTAAGGATTATTATTACACCTACAGTCATTACTGTACTCAACACCTTAAGGATTATTATTACACCTACAGTCATTACTGTACTCAGCACCTTAAGGATTATTATTACACCTGCAGTCATTACTGTACTCAGCACCTTAAGGATTATTATTACACCTACAGTCATTACTGTTCTCAGCACCTAAAGACTATTACTACACCTACAGTCATTACTGTACTCAGCACCTTAAGGATTATTATTACACCTACAGTCATTACTGTACTCAGCACCTTAAAGGTTATTATTACACCTACAGTCATTACTGTAGTCAGCACCTTAAATGTTATTATTACACCTACAGTCATTACTGTACTCAGCACATTAAGGATTATTATTACACCTACAGTCATTACTGTACTCAGTACCTTAAGGATTATTATTACACCTACAGTCATTACTGTACTCAGCACCTTAAGGATTATTATTACACCTACAGTCATTACTGTACTCAGCACCTTAAGGATTATTATTACACCTACAGTCATTACTGTACTCAGCACCTTAAATATTATTATTACACCTAGAGTCATTACTGTACTCAGCACCTTAAGGATTATTATTACACCTACAGTCATTACTGTACTCAGCACCTAAAGATTATTATTACACCTACAGTCATTACTGTACTCAGCACCTTAGAGATTATTATTAAACCTACAGTCATTACTGTAGTCAGCACCTTAAATGTTATTATTACACCTAGAGTCATTACTGTACTCAGCACCTTAAATATTATTATTACACCTACAGTCATTACTGTACTCAGCACCTTAAGGATTATTATTACACCTACAGTCATTACTGTACTCAGCACCTTAAATGTTATTATTACACCTACAGTCATTACTGTACTCAGCACCTTAAATATTATTATTACACCTACAGTCATTACTGTACTCAGCACCTTAAGGATTATTATTACACCTACAGTCATTACTGTACTCAGCACCTTAAGGATTATTATTACACCTACAGTCATTACTGTACTCAGCACCTTAAGGATTATTATTACACCTACAGTCATTACTGTACTCAGCACCTTAAGGATTATTATTACACCTACAGTCATTACTGTAGTCAGCACCTTAAATATTATTATTACACCTACAGTCATTACTGTACTCAGCACCTTAAATGTTATTATTACACCTACAGTCATTACTGTACTCAGCACCTTAAGGATTATTATTACACCTACAGTCATTACTGTACTCAGCACCTTAAGGATTATTATTACACCTGCAGTCATTACTGTACTCAGCACCTTAAGGATTATTATTACACCTACAGTCATTACTGTACTCAGCACCTTAAGGATTATTATTACACCTACAGTCATTACTGTACTCAGCACCTTAAGGATTATTATTACACCTACAGTCATTACTGTAGTCAGCACCTTAAATATTATTATTACACCTACAGTCATTACTGTACTCAGCACCTAAAGATTATTATTACACCTACAGTCATTACTGTACTCAGCACCTTAAATGTTATTATTACACCTACAGTCATTACTGTACTCAGCACCTAAAGATTATTATTACACCTACAGTCATTACTGTACTCAGCACCTTAAGGATTATTATTACACCTACAGTCATTACTGTCTATAGGTGTAATAATTATCAGGTTTTCTATTATGTTTCTATTTATTTCTCTTCCTTCTTCTCTGCAGCCGTCAGCAGCTTCTTCTCCTCCAGTTGTGTCCCTGGAGCCACTAAAGGCTCCAAACTGTGTGAGCTGTGTAAGGGGGACTGTTCCAGGACCCACACGGAGCCGTACTACGGCTACGATGGAGCCTTCCAGTCAGTACCAGACCCCCCAAAGACCCCAGACCTAGGACCCCCAGAGCCCCCATGTTCCCGGTGTAGTTCTAATGTGGACTTTTCCTCCTCTGCAGGTGTCTGGCAGAAGGTGCTGGAGATGTGGCTTTTGTGAAGCACCTCACTGTCCCTGGTCAGTATCACAGGATTATTGATTCCTATATCTGATCAGTTATTGATCAACAAGCTGATCCGTCTGAGACGATAAAACACAAACTTCCTTTAGTTCTCCTAACTACTTCAGCCCGAGGCCTAGTTTATTTTTCAGTTGTCCTGCTCTAAATGATCAAATCTGTAATCGGAATAAATTTACAACTTGTGAGGTGACTACAGAAGAGTCAGAATCTATTTGTGATGATTTACAGCAAATAGAGTCAGAATATTACAGTCTACAGATAAAAGTAATTTATTTAGTGTTGGAGCTCAGTTGAGTGCAGGAAGTGGAACCTGTACACTAATATAAATAATAAGTTAAGTTAAATGAATAAATAAGGTCATATTTATGCATTTTGTCATGAAAAAGTATAAATATTTCAGTTTTCATCTTCATCATCTGTTTTATTTTTGAACCGTTAATCTCTAAATATTTACAAGCAAATGCTTTTTTTGCAGAAGATTCCAACATTTTTCATCTATTCCTCCATATGACCATTTTAGATGTGGTAGAGTGAGAGGATTTATGATTTGAAACTGTAGGAGGGAGAGAGAAGATTTAGTCTCTGCTGTGACTTTCAGATTCTGAAAAGAGCAAGTATGAGTTACTCTGCCTGGACGGAACCAGAAAACCCATCGACAAATACAAAGACTGCCATCTGGCCAAGTCCCCGGCCCACGCTGTCGTCACCCGTAAAGATCCAGAACTGGCAGAATTCATCCTGACAAGCCTCAACTCAGTACAGGTGAACCAATAATTATCTGTACCTGGGATACTGTCAAAGTGTCATATGGTGTAAAAAAAAAAAAGATACGAACATGAACACAAAATGTACATTTTGCTAGACCCAATAATACTTTTAAAACTGTATTTTGTGTGTTTTGACCTTCTAATCTGACCAAAGTTGATTTATCACTGACCCACCTACACACACCAAGAGCAAGTGGTAGGGCTGCAGGATCATTAGAGGGAATAAAGAAAAACCTCAAATCTAACTTTGGAATCCCAATGTTTCACTGGTTCCTTCATGATTCGCTCACTTTGTGCTTTTTCAGGGCTTCGACCTCTTCTCCTCTGCCGGCTACGGCTCTAAGAACCTGATGTTCAAGGATTCCACCAAGAAGCTGATGAAGCTGCCTCCAGGCACTGACTCCTTCCTGTACCTGGGCGCCCAGTACATGAGCGTCGTCCGATCCCTCAAGAAAGGTACCCAAAGTCCACAGAACAAGCCACTTTAATTTGTTCAGCCCAAAATTACAAATCACCTAAACAGAGGATGTAACCCAGGACAGGCTGAATAGATGGTGAACAGGCGGAAACAACACGTTAGATCAGGAAATGATGCATATGACAGTAAATAGAATAATAGAGACCTACTCAATGGTGGTGTATGTGGAGGATGAGGTGAGTACTGAAGTCTGAAGTCCTATACTACTACTGTACTAGTATTACAGTACTACTGCATTCTCAACCTATAGCAGCTAGAATGTTGTAGTCCAGCCAGAACCTGCTTCATAAGGAAGGTTCTAACCTGTTCTTCTCAACAAGCACCACACTATTTCAGCCCGAGGCCTAGTTTATTTTTCAGTTGTCCTGCTCTAAATGATCAAATCTGTAATCGGACTAAATCTACAACTTGTGAGGGGACTACAGAAGAGTCAGAATCTATTTGTGATGATTTACAGCAAATAGAGTCAGAATATTACGGAAGGTAATACCAAACACACCAACGCCTTCTCAACAAGCACCACACCAACGCCTTCTCAACAAGCACCACACCAACCTCTTCTCAACAAGCACCACACCAACCTCTTCTCAACAAGCACCACACCAACGCCTTCTCAACAAGCACCATACCAACCTCTTCTCAACAAGCACCATACCAACCTCTTCTCAACAAGCACCACACCAACCTCTTCTCAACAAGCACCATACCAACCTCTTCTGAACAAGTACCATACCAATGCCTTCTCAACCTCTCGTTTCCAGAGCAGACGTCCTCCGTCTCGTCCTCGGCCATTAAGTGGTGCGCCGTGGGTCACGCCGAGACGGCCAAATGCGACGCGTGGAGCATCAACAGCATGGAAGAAACCTCAGCCACCATTGAATGCCAGAAGGGCAACACGGTGGACGAGTGTCTGAAGCTCATCATGGTAAACTTCGGGAACATCTGGAGCTCCTGGTTCCTCTTCCTGCTTCTGATCGCTTGTTGTCTTCCACTTGTCGTCGTAGCGTAAAGAAGCTGACGCCATGACGGTGGACGGAGGAGAGGTGTACACTGCTGGGAAGTGTGGTCTGGTTCCTGTCATGGTGGAGCAGTATGATGCAGGTATCTCCATTAATCTCATTTCTCTCTCACTGTTTATCAGATCAACTTTAGCTTTCAGATATAGCTGCACATGGCATGATAGTGTGTGTTCTTTTAAGTAAAATTGTTTGGATGGATGTTCAAAACTTCATTTTTATCGTTATTGTCATCAAACCTTAAAGTCCTGTGGTGGTGTATGGGGGAGTGTTCTAGCCTCATAAGCAGCAGAACCAGGTTCAAACCCTGGGTTAATCAATAACTTGTGTTTATAAACAAAAAACAAGTTAAAACTCACCCACACCAGCTTTTTTTCCAGTGTTTGAAGTGGATCACAATGACAATCACATCCCATCATTTTATTACCATTAGAACCAATGTTGTTTTCCAACGTAATGAAAGTCAGTAGCTGCAGCTTCTGAAATATAAAGTGAGGCTAAACGAGGCTGAAACTCCAAATGTATTCATAGACCTTCAGGAAATCCCAAAAATACACTTTCTACAGGAACACACACTTTATACAGGAACACACACTTTCTACAGGAACTGCACTAGTATGCTCAGGTTTTTTTCACGAGATTTATGAATAAAACTTGATGCTGCTGTTGGCTTAGGTTTTAACAGGTTAAACAGATCCATATCATACCAGCCTGTGATTTTAGTTGACCTTGTTTCTTGAACATTTGCATCTCTTTGTCTCCACAGGGAAATGCAGCACATCTGGAGGTAATGAACCTGTTTTTCTGCCTTTTACTTTTAACAAACAAACAAGCCAAGTCAAACAACAAGCAGTTGTGATATAGACATAATCAGCAAGCAGGTTAAGTTTTTTTTCTTAATTTCCTTGTGAGACTAAATGGATCCAGCTCTCCCTGCTATGGTTAACTTTCTAATAACCTTTGACCTCTTCCGTCCCAGCCACGTCTTCCTATTACGCCGTCGCTGTGGTCAAGAAGAACTCAGGCATCACGTGGGAGAACCTGAAGGGACATAAGTCCTGCCACACGGGCTTTGGAAAAACAGCTGGTTGGAACATCCCCATGGGTCTGATCCACAATAGTACTCAGGACTGTGACTTCAGTAAGTGACATTTAGCTCTGAGTTTCTGTCCTACTGCTTTAGAAAGAAAATCATGCTTGTCTATCAATATGATGAACAAATTTACCAGGTTTGTAGCTTTAATGCATGATTTATTTGTCATGGTTCTGTTTTAGCAACTCAATGAATATTTGCTTCTTTTCTTAAAATATCCGGCACAAATCCTGGTCTAAAGAAAAAAAAATAATACATCAGATTTACTGGCTTAAGAAAAATGCAAAACATTTACTACACTAATTAAACGTGTTTAGTGATTTCTAAACCTGGTTGACACCGTTTAATTCTCCTCAGCTAAGTTCTTCAGCAGCGGCTGTGCCCCCGGAGCCGATCCGTCCTCCACGTTCTGCTCTCAGTGTGCCGGCAGCGGAAAAACCGTGGGAGACGAGAGCAAATGCAAAGCTAGTCCTGATGAGCAGTATTACGGCTACGCTGGGGCCTTCAAGTGAGCACAGAGCCGCCGTTCTCTCCATAGAGTCAAATGTATTTATTAAAAGAACACTTCTGGGTATATATATATATATATATATATGTATATATACACACATACAGTATATATGGGTCATTGATTCATCAAGTTTGGCAAGATTAGAAAGTCAAACACCTTAAAAATACTCTCTCAAAGTGGTTTAGTGTTAGATATATAGAATATATGTGTTTTTAACTTTTTCAACCTTTTTAGGTAAACTATCTGGTCAGTGTTTAGGGTTACATCAATAATTCCCAAATACAAGCAAACTCCACCTGTTTACGTCTAACAGTGAATGTCAGTCTCTTCTCCTTCTTCCTTATTTCCAGTAATAGTGTTTCTACATTGTTCAATTATAGTGAAATCTCTCTCTTCTTGCATAGAGAAGTCCAAGAGTCAATCATTTTTACTGGCTTGTTGTTCTGATGAAGTCCTGGCCGCATATTCTGAATATGTGGACTGTTGATGTCAAATGAATTAAAACTCAACCATCTCAATAAACATTTAACCACATTTCCTAAAATACCTAAATCTATGCGCATTCCCATAGGCAGTGAATCAAAGTTCCCTTTTTTCAGACATTTACCAGAAACATCAGGGATGTTAGGGGAGATACTGTTCATTGAACCCTCATTAACAACTTTTACTAAATTAATTTTAGGGAACTTACCCTCCGTGGTTCATGTCCTGTATCATTTCAGGTGTCTTGTTGATGGAGCTGGAGACGTCGCCTTCATCAAACACTCAATCGTCCCAGAGAACAGTGATGGTGAGAAAGTGACAGTTTCTGACCTGCAGATCAGTGTTGCTCCGTATAATCTCTAACCTTCATCTTCATCCTCTCTTGTCAGGAAACGGTCCAGCTTGGGCTAAGACTGTGAACTCTGCAGACTACGGGCTGATCTGCCCTGGGAAGGGTCCAGTTCCCATCGAGGATTTCGCCTCCTGCCACCTGGCCGCCGTGCCGGCTCACGCCGTGGTGACGCGTCCTGAAACCCACGATCAGGTCGTCCAGATACTCATGACCCAGCAGGTCAGGAAAAGTTTCTGTTGATTTCTGACTCTCATCAAGGTGCAAATGATGACATGTTGAAGCTGAAAAGAAAATCTGTCCTAAATCACAATGTTCTTTATTCACAGGCCAAGTTTGGTTCTGAAAGCAGTGACCCCTCCTTCAATATGTTCAAGTCTGAAGGAGGAAAAAACCTCCTGTTCAAGGACAACACGAAGTGCCTCCAGGAAATTAAGAAAGGCACCTCGTTTAATAAGTTCCTGGGGGATGAGTACATGGCCGCTATGATTTCACTCAGAAAGTGTGATGACACTAGTTCAGGTTTGTTCAAGATTAACACGTTATTAGAATAATACATGCGTTTCCGTTCAAAATGTCCTCATGACTCCTGTCTCTCTTTCCAACAGATTTGGAGAAGTCGTGCAGCTTCCACGACTGTGAAAAAGATTAGCGGGGCCGTCGCAGCACAGGACGCCTGAGTCGGCCCTCGGTGACGCCAGCGCCTGCACATTTCTCACACTGGACACCACCATCGCATTGTGTGCTTTCTTCTTGCTCTTCTTGTAGACTTGTTTTAGGAGTTTAACCCATAAACAGATTCATTGCACTACCACAGCCTACAAATCAACCATCACATCACCAATCGGGTTTGCATCTAGCTATTTGAAACCAAGGTGTTGCACCTACTGTATGTTTTGTTAACTTTTCTCAAATAAAGTCTTTATAATGCTCTATTGATCATATACTGTGTGTTGTTATGTCTCAAGCATATATCTGAAACATCTTGTGTATGATATTATAGCTTCATGGGCTAGAATCAGTCTGCACCAAATGCCAGTTTAGTAGCTGTAGTAGTGTAAATTTAAACTATGTAATGCACATATAAGCAATTAATAACCACATTTACATGTGTTGTATATATATATACATTTACATGTGTATATATATATATATACATTTACATGTATATATATATATATATATGTACACATGGTCTGCTGTGTTTCTGGTGGGGCAGTTTTCATAAGTCTGAGTGTAAAGATGTGCAGCTGAAGCCTTGAAAACAAGGTGAGTGACATCTGGTGGTATAAACATGTATAGTTATCATTATCTCTTTCAACATGTCAGTGTTTTACTCTGATATTTGTGCATTAAAATCCTATGGTTTTGTTTAAATGGTTTCTGTTTATGTCAGTGGTTAATGTGCTTGTGTGACAACATGAAAAACATATATTTATTTACAGGACATGGAATTGTAAAACCAGGCTAATGAAGCGGGACTGAATTGTAGTCTATATTTTTACAGATTTTTATTTAAAAACGGGATTTTGTTCAAAATTGCAGCCTTTAATATACCAGCACATTACAGGGGATAGTAAAAACAGTGAAATATAAATACATTAAAACAATTACAGATCAAATCAAAATTGGAAGTGTGCATGCACAATTTGTTGAACTCTTATATATAATATGCTATCATATTAAAATCTATCCAAAGAACAAAGATTCTTAACTGGAGCCTTATTAGGTGAGCTAAGTTACCATTACAGTGAAGTTTTTTTCAGTTGAACAATTACAAAACATATAAACATAAAATATATAAGTACAAAACAATATGGTATTCAATTCAATTAAATTTAATTTATTTGTTCAGCCCAGAATTACAAATCACAGATTTTCCCCAATGGGCTTCACAGTTTGTACAACAGCAACACAACATCCCCTGTCCTTAGAGCCTCACATCTACAAGGTAAAAGTCTAAAAACAGAAGAACCTCAGGAAGAGAAACAGAGGAGGATCCCTCTTCAGGACGGACAGGCTGCAGTAGATGATGTGTAGGTGGAACCATTACAGAGATTCATAACTATAAACTACAGATCCATAAATAAACTAAATAAAATAAAAGAACTTGAGGTATAGGATTTAAGGTAAATTAGAAACAGTGTTTTAAATATCCTCCATGTTTAATAAGGAGACTTAGATCAGTGTGCTGACATCTGGGCGTGTCTGGGTGACGTAAGAAGAACCCCAACCAATGAGAACAGACACGTGGGTCGTGGTGGATAAGGAAGTGTCTTGGAGCAGCAGCAGGGCGGCAGATCCCACTCAGTCAAGCCCGGAGAGGTCAACCGGGAGGGCGGGGACAAGCCCCGACGGACCGGCCTGACTTTTGATCCGCGGGGGCCGGTTTGTACCGGTGTTCAGTCAATCTGTGGTTTGCACTGTGTTTACACTGTGTTTACACTGTGTTTGCACTGTGTTTACACTGTGTTTGCACTGTGTTGATGGACGTAATGGCGTCATTACTTAATGACGTCATTGGCGTAATGACGCTTCGTGCGTGTATTGATATGTGAAGTTATAGAGTTCACCACAAGTGGGCAGTATGACCCCTGGCTATAACCTGATATATATACGTTGTTGTACAAGAGAACTTCAGTAAACGTTCTGACTGATACTCGGTGTGTGTCTCGTCATTACATGGTACCAGGATAAAGTTAACGAACCAACGGCGACAATGAACTTTATTCAACAACCTGAAGAGTTAAAGTTGACGGGAAATGTCAGCGAAAACTGGAAGGTGTTTAAACAACGTTTTGAACTTTATTCGCTAGCTATCGGTCTTCGTAGCGAGGAAAGGAAGATAGCACTACTGCTAACAGTAGCAGGGCGAGCTGCATTAGATGTGTACAACACATTCGTCTTCGGGGAGAATGAAGATAAGGACAGCTTCGATGTTGTGATGAAGAAATTCGAGGAATATTGCACACCGAGAAAGAATGAAACCTACGAGAGGTATGTGTTCAGGAACAGGCTTCAGAAAGAGTCAGAATCTATTGAGCAGTATGTCACAGACCTGCGTCTGAAAAGTCAGTCATGCAACTTCGAAACATTGTGTGATTCAATGATAAGGGACCAAATTGTAATCGGGGTCCAAGACAACAAATTGCGGATGCACTTGCTGAAAGAGACTAACTTAACGCTGGAGAGGGCAATACGAATTTGCCAGGCGTCTGAGAGTGCAAAGGCACATTTAAAGACTTTGAGCAGCAAAGAAAGTGAGATTGCCGAGATCGATGCAGTGCAGCGCGGGAAACCCAAAGCATACAAGTTGCATACAAAGAAAAGGGATGCAAAACCCGGGCAGGAGCGCGGGAACTGCGAAAGGTGTGGAATGCAACATGCGCCGAAGCAGTGTCCAGCCTTCGGGAAGGAATGCCGCAAGTGTGGCGGAAAGAACCACTTCGCAAAGAGCTGCTTCTCCAAGAAGAGGGTGCAACTAGTCCAGAGGAAGAGCGACAGCGATGAGGAGCCGTTGTTCGTGGATGCAATCGAGGGTGAGAGGAGCGCTTCATGCGATGAATGGATTGCGTGCTTGAATGTGAATGGCACGGACGTGTCACTGAAGCTCGACACGGGTGCGCAGGTGAACATCTTGCCCATGAAAGACTTTAAGAGACTGAAAAACAAACCTGAAGTAAGAGACAAAAAGGTTAATCTAAGAACATATGATGATAAGCCAATACCCACTAAGGGAATGTGCAGGGTTAAACTGTCAAGCAAAGGCAAGACAGTGAATGCTTTGTTTGTGCTTGTTGATGGAGATAGGCAAGCAATTTTGGGTTTGAAAACATGTGATCAGCTAGGCCTGATTAAGAGAGTGAATGTCATTGATACAGACAAGGTGCAAGCACGAGAAAATACAGAGGCTACTACAAGTAGGCCCAAACACACTGACTGGCTGAAGGAATACAGAGAGGTGTTCAAGGGCATAGGCCGCCTACCAGGCAAACATAAAATTAGGCTTAAAGAGAATGCAGAGCCAGTCATACATCCAGCAAGAACAGTGCCAGTAGCACTTAAAAAAAGGCTGAGGGAAAAATTAGACTCACTGATTGCAGAAGGAGTTGTCAGAAAAATTGAAGAGCCCACCGAATGGGTTAACTCCTTGGTTATCGTAGAGAAGCCAAATGGAGATCTGAGATTGTGCATAGATCCGAAAGATTTAAACAAGGCAATACAGCGTGAGCACTACAGGCTACCAAGAAAATCCGACATAACCAGCACAATGAGTGGAGCAAGCTATTTCACAAAACTAGATGCCTCATCTGGGTTTTACCAAATAGTGCTTGATGAGGAAAGCTCTAAATTGTGCACATTTAATACGCCATTCGGAAGGCATTGCTTTCTACGATTGCCGTTTGGGATTAGCTCAGCCCCTGAGGTTTTTCATAGAACCGTGCAGCAACTGTTCGAGGGTATAGATGGGGTGGGAGTCTTCATCGACGACGTGGTAGTCTGGGGAAAAACAAAAGCGGAGCACGATGAGAGATTAGTCAGAGTTCTCACACAGGCGCAAAAATCAGGTTTGAAACTGAATAAGAGTAAGTGTCAATTTGGGGTGCAGGAGATTACGTACTTGGGAGAAAAGCTATCTGGGGCAGGCGTGCAACCGGATCCAGAAAAAGTGCGGGCCGTAGCAGAGCTGCCAGCGCCGCAGGACAAAAATGACCTACAGAGAGCTTTAGGGCTAGTGAATTACTTAGGAAAATTCATTCCAAATTTATCAGCTAACACAAGAGCTCTCAGAAGCTTATTAGAGACCAATACAATGTGGCAGTGGGAGGCAGAGCATGTCAGAGAATGGGAATGGCTCAAAAGTAGTCTAACACAGGAGCCACTGTTAAAATTCTACGATCAGGACAAACCATTAAAAGTGTCCACTGATGCGTCCAAAGCCGGCCTAGGAGCTGTGCTTTTGCAAAAACATGATACAGAGTGGTATCCAGTTGCATACGCGTCGCGCACCATGACAAGCGCAGAAAGAAACTATGCGCAAATAGAGAAGGAGACTCTAGGCGCAGTGTTTGGCTGTGAGAAGTTTCACGAATATGTGTATGGTCGATCAGTAATACTAGAAACTGACCACAAACCACTGATTGCTATCTCACAGAAGCCACTGGGTGATGCACCGCCGCGCATCCAGCGTCTAATGTTAAGACTACAGAAATTTGACCTGACATTTGAGTTTACACCTGGCAAGCACCTAGTTGTAGCCGATGCGCTGAGTAGGGCTAGCTTGCGCAACACCAATAGCACTACAGAAGAAGCTGTGCAAATTCATGTTGACGCCATTAGGTTACACATGCCAGTGTCAGATGCAAAATGGGCAGAAATAGTGAAAGAAACACAAAGGGATGAGAAACTAAAAAGAGTAATGGAACAGATACATCAACCAGGACATGTTAAGCTTGACAAGCCTTACCAACACTTTAAAGGTGAGCTGTCTGTGTTAGATGGGGTTCTGTTAAAGGGTACAAGGATTGTCATACCTACCTCCATGAGAGCAGAAATGGTAAAATTAGTGCATGAGGGGCATTTGGGTATTGAGAAGTGTAAAAGACGTGCACGTGATGTGTTGTATTGGCCCAGCATGCACAAGGACATTGAGGCATATGTGCAGCGCTGTGAGATCTGCCAGCGCCACAGATACCAGCAGCCAAAGGAGCCTATGAGGCCCCATGACAAGCCTCACGAGCCATGGAGACAAGTGGGCATGGATCTATTCCAGCTCAAGGGCAAGAACTATCTATTAGTCATGGACTATCATTCAAACTACCCTGAGTTTGTAGGGTTGAGTGACACAACAGCAGAACGGGTGGTGGCACATACAAAGACTATGTTCGCACGCCATGGAATTCCAGTGAGTGTTGTAAGTGATAACGGTCCACAATTCACAAGCCAGTGCTTCAAAGACTTTGCAGACACATATGGGTTCAAACATGTGACCTCAAGCCCTCTGTACCCACAGTCAAATGGGTTAGCAGAGAAAGGAGTGCAAATTGTGAAGCGCATCTTGAAAAAGGCTGCAGACAGTGCAGAAGACCCTCATCTGGCGATTCTGAATTACCGAGCATCACCACTGGAGAATGGACTTTCCCCTGCAGAAATGCTCATGAACCGCAAACTCAGAACGCGACTTCCATCAGCAACTCATCGGATGGAAAAGAGAAATGTGAGGCGTGATGAGAGGCAAACTGAACTGTACAACAGAACAGCACGACCTCTGAAACCACTTGCACATGAGGACATAGTACGAGTGAGATGTGATGGAGAATGGGGACCGCTGGCGAAAGTGGTCAAAGAAACAACTCCCAGATCATACGAAGTCATCACAGAGCATGGGAACACAATGAGGCGAAACCGACGTCATTTACTGAAAGTGCCTCAGACACAAATGAGAGTCATGGACAGTGAGACAAGTGACATGCCAATTCCAAGCCAACCAGAAATGGCAGACAATCAGAACTCAGAGACAGACAATAACGAACAGATTGAGGTGACCCAGAGCAGAAATTCACAAAGACAAATTGTGAGACCAAAGAGGTTGATTGAGGAGATGTAATGAAGTGCACTGAGATTAATAAATAAATAGATAAATGGTTCCAAGCTGTTGAAAGTATGATGAGTTGTAAACAGAGAAATTGTTGAAGTTATGATTCAATGTACAAAGTTGACACAGAGGCATGTAAACCGAAGAAATGGATTTTATTTTGTTTATTGAAATTTGAGTTTGAAGTGTATAGTTTGGAAATGCCTTTACCTTTACTTAAAAAAAAAAAAGGGACATGTATTGATATGTGAAGTTATAGAGTTCACCACAAGTGGGCAGTATGACCCCTGGCTATAACCTGATATATATACGTTGTTGTACAAGAGAACTTCAGTAAACGTTCTGACTGATACTCGGTGTGTGTCTCGTCATTACAGTGCGTACAATGGTTCCCGCCTTTCAGCGATGACAGTGATGGAGTCAAAAGAAGAAAGTGGCGCTGAAAAGGTTAGAAAATAAAACATTAAAGTAAGAAACGGCAAAACAATAGAGTTAGAAAACGTAAAACGCTGGAAACAGACGCACTAACATGTGAAAAAATGCTAATTTTTTCATTTTTTTAAAAAGAAAATAACGCGATGATGAAACAGTGAGTTGAGTGAATAAAACTCAGTGTTTCAGTGAGTAACAGAAGTAATATTAATAACAGTACAAAGTTGACTGTGTATGATGTGGACAGGAAGGACAAGAGACATAAACAAAGACCTGGGATCATCTTCATCAGTTACGACCTACAGAAACTTTTTGGAAGCGGGTGAAGCTCAGATTTCCAACTGGTGCTGTGTCACATAAAGGGAATAACTGGATTCTTTTAATACATGTCCACCTGAGTTGTAATTTAAGCTTCGAGTCTTCATTCCAGAAATATCACATTCCCTTCTCCAGAGATCTTCTATGTTCATATCAAAGTGTATAAAACAACCAGAACGTTGTTGGTGAAAAGAAAGTGATGATGTCTCTAGATAAAGAAGAAATCTAAATCTGCCCGTTCCTCCAGTATCACATCCTGGGGCGTCATGAGACGCAAAGACCATTGTGAAATCTGTTGGCGATAATTCAAGATGTGAAACATACATGAAGTCAACACGGCTATGTGGGTCACGCTGCAACTTTCATAAAGATGTTTAAAAGAAATAAACCCTTTATTCTGGAATTGAAATGATCACAGAAGCTGATTTCTACTGTAAAGCAGCCACAAATGTGTGTTTCTGTCGCTGCTAGATAACATTGGAACCAGCAGCAGAACAATGCAGATCATCAGGAAACATTCTGCAAAAGAAGCTCTGAGTTTCAGATTACAGACGTAGGACAGACATGATGTTTTGAAATCATAAAATGTCATGTTGTCACTGTCTTCTCTAGTTTTCTAGTGTTTTCGGTTTGTTTTTTTGGTCAAAAAAAAGTCGAAAGTCAAAGTCAATTTTATAGTCAACTTCTTCACATGTACTTGACATACATAGGAAACGAAATGATGTTTCTCACTATTCTCTGCGTTTTAAATGTACAACAACATCAAAGTGCAGGTACGCAAGACGAGACAATCCTAAACTACAACGGTAAAGTGCAGTAGCTTAAGGCTACTTTTGCCTAGTGTTGCTAAACTAAACTAGAAACAAACAAACACGTATGACAGGACAAGACATGAGTAGTAGGGTGTGAAAAGACAAATTCAACAAGACAAAACAAGACAAGGTAGTTGTTGTGAGGTAATGGCTAGTGCAATAACAGTATAACGCCCACACATTGATGCAGCTGGTCAGGATGCTTTCAATAATGGGCAACAAGTGCATTATAGTGTCTTGGTGAATGATCTGCTGTCCCTCCACACCTGTGCTGAGCTACCTGGTTAGCCCTGCCCCCACCTGTTCTCCATCCCTTGATTACTTCAGCTTGTATTGAGGTCCTGTTTTCAGTTCAGTGTTTGCCTGGATGCTTGGATGTTCAAAATACATTTACTTAGCATTGGAACCTGTCTGTTGGTCTCCATTTGGATCCACCTGCTCCACTCCACCTAACAGAGAAGACACTTTAATGCACTTGTTGCCCATTATCTCATACATCATATCATCATATAGTAATTGTAATAAACATAAGGCATGTGGACACATCACAAGTAAAAATATCTTTAAGCTAAATTATGAAGCCATATGAAGGAACAATAGGGCATTTAGAATCTAGATCCTGAATGGATGAGCTCTTGTTACGTTTTTTTTGTAATTGTGTAATATGTCAGACATCCCTTATTATTTTTGTGCTCTTTCCTTCTCTGATTTCAGAGCAAACAATAGTCAACTTGTCTGAGTTTCCATGATGTGGAAACATCCTCATGTTGCCGACCAGCTGACAAAAACATGAGGAAACATCTTTCTTTCTCTTTTTTTCCTGTTAAGTCCTGGTTTTGCTATAAAAGCTGGTGCTACCTGCTGCTCCGTCCCAATGACCTGCAAATCCTTCAATCCTGTTCAACATGAAGCTTGTCCTCCTGCTGGTGCTGCTTGGGAGCCTTGGTAAAGAAATCTCTCTTTTTTCTGTCATTACTTGATTTACATGGCGTTAATGCATTTTTTTTTTTTTTTTTAGAAAATAGCCTATATTGCTTTTTTATCTGAATATCAAATCAAATAGCAATTCAAATTTAGTCTAGAATCGGCAATACTGATTCAAAATCAATATTTTGTACAAAAAAAGAATTATCATTCAAGAAAGACTAAAATCTATACCTGCGCTGTGATAGCTTCACACATGTGTTTGTGTACAATATGTTCCCTGAAGTCAAACTCAACAAAACACACAGATATACAAGCAAGCATCATATAAACTGTTTGTGTGTGATACTTTACAGAGCAGACCTCATCCGTTCCATCCACTGCCATTAAATGGTGTGCTGTGGGTCAAGCTGAGAAGGCAAAATGCGAAAAATGGAGCATGAAGAATGACTCTGCTGTTGTTGTATGTCAGGACGGCGACACGGTTGAAGACTGTCTGAAGAAGATTCTGGTAAGCATTATGGAAATGTAGAGATCTGTCTCTTGCTACAGGCTTTTTACTCCTATCTGATCAACTGTTGTAGTACGGAAAGGCTGATGCTATGACCGTGGATGGGGGACATGTGTACACAGCTGGGAAGTGTGGTCTGGTTCCTGCTATGGAGGAGCAATATTATGCAGGTAAATATATGCTGAGATTCAACAGAATTCATGTCTTGCAGGCCTGTGATTTTATTTGACCTTGTTTCATGACTTGCATCTCTCTCTCCACAGCGGATTGTCACACCCCTGGAGGTAATAAACCTTCCTTTTTTATCTCCTTTTGGTTGTATAGAGTAAAACAAAAGGCATTAATGATATCAACATGATGCACGAGCAAGTTGAAGTAATTTAAAAGAAAAAGTACCTTAAATCAAATCTATAATTGGATAAACTTCATCATGTAAGAATTATCTGGTCTGTATATATATGGCCATCATGTGAACAAAAAAACATAATTAGGCCAATGACAAAATTGCCAACCCTTGGTTCCTAACCCTAAAAACTCGGTAGCAGAGAGTTTAACTCTATTCAAAAAGTTAAAAAAAAAATTGGAAAAACAAATTCTATCCACTATTTATATTATTTATTTTAGGTGTATTAAATATTCATTATTTATCATTCTTTTTTCATTATACCATTTGCCATTTTGTGATGTCATGATTTTTTAAAGAACATTTAAATGACATGAAACCAACATGAGGATAAGGTGAACATATTCAAAGACCTGGTGAATGCTTCTTAAAATGCTTCTTCTTTTTGAATTTCTTATCTGCCTTATCTTGACACTGACCCAATCGGTACTCTTGGAAATGATGTGTAAGTTAAATGTATATTATAGCCCTAAAAAATCTAAAAATATTACATTGTAATATTAGTTAAATTATTAAGAAAATTATTTTATCCGTCTCCTTCTGTTCTTGCTCTTGTAGGCCGAGCCTCTTCCTACTACGCCGTCGCCGTGGTGAAGAAGGACTCAAACATCACGTGGGAGAACCTGAAGGGACGTAAGTCCTGCCACACGGGCTTCGGAAAAACAGCTGGTTGGAACATCCCGATGGGTCTGATCCACAATAGTACTCAGGACTGTGACTTCAGTAAGTGACCACACCAAGACATTAAGCTTTTCCTTAAAGAGTTTATATCCTACTATTTGAAAATATTTATTGCTGCCCAAATTATGTTCTCTGTTATTGATATATTTTGGCACCCAAAGTATTTAAGTAGACTACACGGAACCACCCTCTGGGTCTAAGTTGTAAAGATCCTGTGCTTTGTATTAATTTAATATCTCAAATACACCAGATTTATTAGACTGAAAAAACAAGGCCAGTAAGTTTAGTAAGCATTTAGTAATTTGTTAACATTGGCTTATTCTTTGCACACCTGAGTAACCCAAAGCCTTTTTCTCTTGGTGTCTCCTCAGCTAAGTTCTTCAGCAGCAGCTGTGCCCCCGGAGCTGATCCCAAGTCTCCATTCTGCGCTGAGTGTGTCGGCAGTGGCAAAGCTGAAGGTAGAGAGAAGTTCAAGTGCCAAGCCACTGCTGATGAGCAGTATTATGGCTATTCTGGGGCCTTTAGGTAAGTGCAGTGCAATTACTCTCCACATATAACTGTATATATTTAAATACTAGTTTATGTGCTTGTTTACTCTTAAGTATAAAGCTGTAGCAGAGAGGTTTAACTCTTCTCTAAAGGTAGGAATCTTCATTTTTATGTGTCATGTCCTGTATCATTTCAGGTGTCTTGTTGAGGGCGCTGGTGACGTTGCTTTTGTCAAACACTTGACTGTCCCAGAAAGCAGCGATGGTGAGAAAGTGACAGTTTCTGCCCTACAGATCACAGTGTTGCTCCATATTATCTCTAACATTCATCTTCACTCTGTTCTCCTCTTGCCTCACACCTCTTCTTGTCAGGAAACGGTCCAGCTTGGGCTAAGACTGTGAACTCTGCAGACTACGGGCTGATCTGCCCTGGGAAGGGTCCAGTTCCCATCGAGGATTTCTCCTCCTGCCACCTGGCCTCCGTGCCGGCTCACGCTGTGGTGACGCGTCCTGAAACCCGGGGACAGGTTGTCCAGATTCTCCAGGACCAGCAGGTCAGGAGGAGTTTCTGTTCATATTATCAGAGGAACTTATTGTGCATCCTTATTCAAATTATTATTTCATATTATTTATGTAGGACTTAATTTTTACCACTAGTGTCGTACAGAAAACTTCTGTTTTTTTATATGATTTTTTAAATTTGCAACTCATTGTGAAGCACTTTTCAGCTAATGAAAATGTATTGCAGCAACACAGCACATTGGCCTTGTTGTCCACCATTGTTTTTAGATCAGATCAGGAGCATTAAATACAGGCTAAATTGCAAAATGTAAATTTTTGGCAGGTTCATCGAACAGGAATTTTCCTTTATTCAATTCTTCCCCCAAACCCCCTGTTGATGTATAAATGATTAGTTATGTCAAAGCTGAAATTTAAATGTTTCGATCAAAATGTTCTTCTTTATTCATAGGCCGTATTTGGTTCTGATAGCACTGGCTTCAGTATGTTCAAATCTAATGGAGGAAAAAACCTCCTCTTCAAGGACTCCACTAAGTGTCTCCAGGAGGTTGCAGATGGGACAACATATGACCAGTTCCTGGGAGATGAGTACATGGTAACAATGAAATCACTCAGACAGTGCAGTGACACCACCTCAGGTAGGTGTTATGTGGGTTAAATTAAGATTATCACAAGTTTTTGTTCATAGTACCATAAATTCACTTTAAAATGTTCTCGTAGTAATGTTTTCTGCATGATTCTTGTGTTTATCCCTTTCCAACAGACCTTGAGAAGTTTTGTGCAAGAAGAAAGTACAGAAAGTATTGAGCTCCTTGAGTCGGCCCTCTGTGATTCTGGAGGCTGCACACAATAATTAGGTTCTTTATTTTCTGATCTTCTTGTAGATTTCTTCTAGGAGTATAACCAACAAAAAAGGTTCATTACGCCTACCTTTAAATAAGCCTGATTTTCAAAGTTACACCTAACCTTTCATGAATAAAGTCTTTCAATGCACTGTTGTGGTCATCGTGTGAGGTTGTAATTTGGCCATTTGAAACATCTTATATATAGAGATTCAATATAATAGTGTTTTCTTTATGTGCTAAAATCACTCCAGACCAAATATCACTGTATGTGTATGAGCTGTAATGTAACTTTTCATAATATCACAAAATAAATTAATGGTTGCATGTGTTTTTGTTCAGATTGTGAAAACTCCTTCTTTCTATATAACACTAGCTCTAAGGTAATGTTTTAAAAAAAATAAATGCTGTAGTTATAAATGTCAATTAAGAGATTTTAGTCTGTATTTTTGCAGCCAGATAAGTGGTTGAATAGAACATTAAAGTTATCTTTCTAAAGAATTTGATGAAGCAAATGTTATGGTGATATAGTAGGAAGGAATTTTCAAAACCTGGTAACCCAAGATGATGCTTATAAATACTTAACAGTAAATGGTATCAATATTTAAATAACAGCGTAATTAAAATAAGTGGTTAGACAGAATCAAAGTCCACAATGTAACTACACAATGATTATTTCACAAACCACTTTGTATCATAGTTTTTACCTTCAATGTAAACCAGAACTTAAAGTACTTCTCTTGGTTTAAATTGTACCTGCAATTTCACTTAAGAAAGAAGGAAATATTAAATTGAAAAATTGATTTCTAGATGGGTACAGACTTTAATAAGGTGCTCTAAAAAATTACCTCCACAAAAATAAATCCCAATTATCCCACTCTCTCTCTCTCTCTCTCTCTATATATATATATATTTTTTTTTTTTTGCCTTGGTGTTATGGTACTAGCAAACATGAAATAATGTGGGAGTCACAACATATGCCCCCCCCCACCGAAGGAACAATAAAGAATGAGGGCACTTTTATTTTGACATTTATTTCAACAGTTGATCATGCCTTTTTATTTTGACCCAGTGGGATAATATTTCATGAGAAAAAACGAATAATCATTTAAAAGCTATACAGACTTGCTGCATTATATCTTTTTAATTGTGACCTGGTTTCTAAATAATGTGTTTTTACATGCATTTTATTAGAAACTGACGCAGAAAAGGCACAGATTTGTGCAAAAATCAGCAGAATGCAAGAAATGAAGTGTATGACGGTCAAATGCCGTGGGGGGAGAAGGTTACCTTCAGACTTAACATGCCCCCCCAGATGTCCAGAGGAAACCCTTCGCGTGCTGAACAGCGAACGCGTTATTGTAAAGTCGATGACGATGAATTTGCCCGTATCACGTGACCAAGGAAACGGCATCAGATTTTAATTTCCCCGGAAGTTGCCCATGCGACTTGGAGACTCACCGGCTCCATAAACCAGAAACATCGCACTATGGCCTCGCTCTGAGCCGCCTGCCGCGACACTTGTGTACATACCTGGCCGGCAATCCGTCACCATCGACGCCTTGATAATGGACCCCCGGTCCAGAGGCTTTTTTCGGGGCCATCGGAGTTGTCAATAGTACTCCCGAAGTACTATATTACTTGATTTTGAGCGCTGTCACTGGTGCTCGCCGGGGATTTAAACTGAGGTGACAGCGGCAGCACTCGCCCCATCTGCCGGTTAGCTACCTGCTAACTAGCTCGCTAAGTCAATTGCCAAGAAGGGCATCACGTTTCTTTTGGAGTACAGGACACGGAAAGTACAAAACCTGCTTTCATAAACAGACGACTGACCAGAGGCTGGTTCCCCCACAGAGTTCCCATCGTAACACCATATTCACATTGATTCCTGGTAAGAGAGAAACCAACCGGCGGTGGGGATGCTAACTGGGCTAGCTTCACTCCAGTCTGTTCAAAGGCACGCCGGCTAGCTCCGTTAGCTGAACAGGCCCGACTGGCTGTCAACTCCCTGGGACACACAACGTGCTGCTTCCCGAATCCGAGAACCGTTAAAATGCATCTAAATGGTCGTGTTATGACGTGAGTTGAGTGGTACTTAACCCGGACGTGTCGTTATAACGTGATTAACTGCGGTTTTCGTGGCTAATCTCCGTTCGGTGACCGTTACAAGCGCAGACTTCACGAGTCTTAACGTTGACAGATTCATGTTTTTAAGCTTTAAACAGTTCCAGAGGCGGCGGCCTTTGGGTCGGTTTCGGTCCGACTTTAAACCCGAGCTGATTCGGCCCGTTTATCTGGAGATAAAGTGAAGCCGCGGGTTTCATCAGCTTCTCCGGGCCTTGGTTAACCAGCTTAGCCGAGTGGCTAACCAACAATAGCCCAGTGAAACCTAATCGCTGTTGCAACACTACCGTGTTCTGGCCGTTATTTGCCGCTCTTCAGTAAACACGTTCTCCGTTAACAGCGGCCGCCGCCGGGCTGAGCCGCCGGATCACGTTAAAGGTTAAATGTGGACGCTCGAGTCACGTTAACGTTAATAAGCCGAATGACAGCGGGGCACGTACGTCGCTGTTAGCCGCGCTAATGGGGGAGACCCAGCTCGGCCTTCTGGGGTTAGTGAGACGCCTTTTTTGTCGGTTAACTCGACCACAAACAAACCGGCTCCTGCGGGACTCAGCCGTCCAGCCGCCGGCCGAGCCTTGCGGCTCTGAGCCCCGGGTGAGAGCGGCATGGCAGCTAGCAGCTAGCCGCTAGCCCATGTCAGCAGGTGGATGCTATGCGTGTGTGACACGTCTGCTACTCAACACCGACCCGGTTCTGGTGTAATTCGTTTTTCCTCCCCCGTAGAAATTCCAACACGTGTTCAGAACTAGCTTGATCAGCGTTGTTTTCATTCATCAGAATAAAATACTTGAATTGGTTATTTGCACATGTAGGCTAGCTAGCAGCAGGAGGGCATTGGAGCTGCTGGTAACAGTAATGAACTTTAACCTGAGGGATCCATTTTATTAAATTCACCCAAAACCCGGTCAGACGAGTTATTTGCTGGTTATGTAATGTATGTCTAATCTGTTATAACTTGCTAAGAATTTCTCATTTGCCTTTTTTTTTTTTTTTCCTTTTTGATTAAGTCACATTCATTGAGCTGTGTGTGTTTTTCTGTTTTTTAAGATCACTATCTGGCCAGTTGATGAACTCACTAGTTTAACATTATAGTCTTGGGTGGAATGATTTTAAAATTCTTCTTTTTCTTCTCTTGTCTTACTACTATAATAATCCATTGTTTTGTTTGGAGGTTAGAACACAGGAGTTCACTGCAATCTGATTTTGAGGAATCCTAAAGCACATTAACAGTAATTGCTCGTGGGGTGGCACCGTGAGCTGGTGTGTTATCGTAGAAACCACACACCACACCCTCCCCGCTCGGTCGGAGGTTGTTACACAAAGTTCAAGTCATGGTGTGTTCTGTCTGACCTGTGGCTCCAATTATCAGGTTTGATGGAGTGCCGCTGTCTAAGAACATTTTTAAATCAATTTATTACTGAAAGCAGTTTCATTCTGATACTTCTTCAGAAACACAAATGCAGTATTCTTTCCTCTGTTTTTTTAAAGAAACATGTACCTTGCTTCTCTCTCTCTCAGAACGGCTGGCAACGCAACGCCACCCTAATGCAGAACCATAAAAGAACGTGAAATGAACAAACCACCGCAGCCTATAACGGGACCCACCTCTGTCCCAAACCCCGCCCCTTCCCCTGGATTGACACAGGTGAGTGTCCTTGACCTGGTTGACTCGGTTCTTTTGGTGAGCTACAGCTTGTAAACGTGTTTCCATGTACTTTTTCCTCCTCTCCTCCCAGGCTGCCTACGGACCTGGACAGCCCACCTCTCTTGTGTTTGCCACCCCCCCACCTCCACAAATGAACTCTGCACCCCAACCCAGACCGGTACTGTTCACAGCATGTTTGCTTCTTTCCGTCATGTTTTTTGCATTCAGGGAATGAGTATGGGATGTTTTTCCCTGTTTGAGAACCCTCCCTTCCCTCCTTTTTCACATAGTTTTCATACACACCTTTTTCTTTTGTGAAGCTTTGGCTAAATGAGTGTGTGAGTGTTTGCGTGTTATTTCCTATTTGCCTATCTTGACTTCTTTCTTCTCTTCTGCTGTCCTCCCAGTTTGCTGCAGGGCCCCGTACTTTACACCAACAGGTACTAACACCCCTCACTCTTTCTTACATCCCCTCTGTCTCCTTAGGTTATTGCATGCTTTAAATTACAAATGTCAGAGATTTAGATGCCTAGTGTTGACCGAAGACCCACATCAGACAGATCAACTAATATTTATCACTGCATCTCCTCTAGATTTGCATATTTCTAATTTACAGACATTATTCTCTCTTTTTTTAAATTCAGTCACAACATTGTAAAAGCAGATGTTCAACCATGTTTCACTTTTTTTATTTATCCCGCTCTAGCAGATATATCTTTCTTATTTTTGCTGCAACGTTTTACTGCATTTAAAAAGACATCGTCCCAAATTTGCCTCCATGATGGCTTAAATATTAATGTGAATTTATTTTTGGTACCTGCAGCATTCTAGCGTCACTGCTCGCATGTGCCCGCAGCCCTTACAATTCTTCTTTGAGCTGTTAAAATTGGAATCTGCAGGGCTTTTTTTGACAATATCCAGACCTGTGCAGAGTTGCATGTGCTTACTATTCATGGCTGATAGACCGCAGCTCCTCACACTCTTCTTTCTGACGCCTTGTAATCTCAACCTTTCACATTGTCTCTTGTCCCCATTTTCAACTTAATCTCACTCCCTCTCTTGCTGTCTGCTCATGTGTTGCGCGGCTGAAGGGTGGATACAGAGCATTACAGGTAACAGCTTTTCCTCTTCGTCCCCCCCCCCCCTCATATCTCGGGCTAATCCAGTGCTTTTCAATTATTTCCTGTCCCCTCCCCATGGAAGAAGAAAACATCTCGTCCCCCTGCACGACTATAAATAGAATCATTTGTCTATAAATTGTTATAAGTACCTCTGCAAAACACTGTGTCCTTATTAACATATAAGACTTTCACAGTGAACCAAGCGCATTCATACTCATACTCTGTGCTGTATGCTCCCTGCACACACTCTGCCAATGAGAGCACCACTGCCCCCTAATGTAGTGGAGGTGCAGTTGCACGCCCCACTATTTGAGAAGCACTGGGCTAACCTCAGTGTGGCGAGGAGTCCTGACTCTCAGTACACTTTAGACCCTGCGTAACCCAACACATGAATCTGCTGTATACTTGTGCGTTGCTGTGAGTGTGTCCAGCTGGGGTCAGGGATCCCCCCCCCCCAGCAGAACCCTGCACTACTAAAACCCTGCACTGCAGACACAGCACAGGTCTTCTCCAGCTGTGGGTTCATCCTTCCTCAACGTCTGTCCTCCAGGGTTACTATCCCAACCGACCGGCCATGGCCGCCAGCGCCCCCAGAGTCCAGCCGAGCAGTGGGCCGCGCCCCGTGGGACCCGCTCACGTGTACCCCCCCAGCTCCCAGATGATGATGATTTCCCAGCAGCAGCTCTCGTTTGCTGGCTCCCCTCAGGGCTACTTCATCCCACCTGGACAGGTTGGTTCACATTCTGTTACTGTACGCAAGTCTGTTACTGTTTTGGCCAGATTATGACACTATATGTTTTTTTTTTATTTTAATAGAGGGGTGGGTATGATAATTACATGACACTCACATGTTTACAAAAGCAGAAATTAAATAACAAGTACTAAAGAGTCGTGCTTTATTGGTCATTAGTCGCTTTTTTGTCGCTACGCAACAAAGATTCTTTATCTGTTAACAGTTTTATTCAAAGTTACTCAGTCCTAAAAGTGTGTTAGAAGCCCAGTTTCATCTAGGGAACATAGAACAAATGATCGCTCAAGAAAGAAGAATGCTGCAGAACGTCCTGATGGGGATCCCAAAACACAAATTCAGAGAAAGTCCTCTATAAGTAATTGTATTAATATGTGAATATGAAAAATGGCACCGAAACAAAAGCACCAAGACGGACCTCCTCGAAAATGTTCAATTTTCATTTCTTCTGCTAGCTTTACTGATTTTAGTCGAATGGTGACCATAGGAACGCTTCTCCTACTCTTGCTCTGTGATCCACTGATCCAGTCTTTGCTCTGTGATCCACTGATCCAGTCTCTGCTCTGTGATCCACTGATCCAGTCTTTGCTCTGTGATCCACTGATCCAGTCTTTGCTCTGTGATCCACTGATCCAGTCTCTGCTCTGTGATCCACTGATCCAGTCTTTGCTCTGTGATCCACTGATCCAGTCTTTGCTCTGTGATCCACTGATCCAGTCTCTGCTCTGTGATCCACTGATCCAGTCTCTGCTCTGTGATCCACTGATCCAGTCTTTCTCTGTGATCCACTGATCCAGTCTCTGCTCTGTGATCCACTGATCCAGTCTCTGCTCTGTGATCCACTGATCCAGTCTCTGCTCTGTGATCCACTGATCCAGTCTTTCCTCCAACTCGTACCACCTGTCTTATGTCTTAAACTCAGCTGTGTAGCTGATTTCCTTCAGTTTAAACTGTGCTTTATCAGCGTGTCTCTTTACCATTTTCAGCTTGTTAAAACAACGATGTTCTGCATAACGCACATCCCCGTTATTTTATCTACAATCCATGCCCACACTTCCCCATACATACAGACATAGGGAGCACCAACATTTTGAAGAAAATAGAAGACTTTGATGTGGCCTTATAGTCGTGAAAATACAGTAGTTGTCCCTATGTTATTCCTGGTGTGATTCTGAGTATTTCTGGTCTCTGCAGTACCGGGCCCCGTACATGCCTCCTACCCAACAGTACCCTGTGACCAGCGGGACAGCAGGATTCTACCCAGGAACCAGCCCTGCTGAATACTCTGCCTATGGTAAGGCTTCGGTGCTGAAGTCTCCCACAAGTTCCAGAAACCCAAACCTGACTTGGATTCATCACGTTAAAGCACCTAATTCTAGTCTGTATCTCTGCCCATAAGGCCTGGTCGAGTGTGTGTGTGGTTCTGGTCGGGTGTGTGTGTGGTTCTGGTCGGGTGTGTGTGGTTCTGGTCGGGTGTGTGTGGTTCTGGTCGGGTGTGTGTGGTTCTGGTCGGGTGTGTTAACGTCTTTCTGGGTGACTCTGCTGTATGTGGTCTGGCTCGGTTCTGCTTCGGCCTGTGTTCTTTCATTCTGCGGTCTCACCTGACGCTGCCTACAGGTCCCATGAAACGGATTTGAGGAGGAAACTTTGTGTTCCCACCAAAACAAGAAGTTTGGTGGGAAGGAAAAACGTGATTTCAATAACCATCTATTAAAATCAACAAGACAAATTTTTGACCAAAAACATACAGTTGCTCTGTTTATGGCTCCAAGTGCTTTTTTACTTTTGCAGATCAAATTTGGTTCAATGAACCTTTAACTTTAAGCTCTCAAATGAATACAAGTTTCTTTCATTTATAAAAATCATCACCCTATTAAAAAATAAGGTCTGTTTTTCAATTCATGAAAAAACACAAACAACTTTAACAAAGTCGTAGAATATTATATTTCTAAATCATGTCTTTAGTGGATGAATGTAGAAACGCATAGAAAGTTGTGATGTCACTAATATTAAAGAACAAATTCCTGAACATTCTACTGTGACTTTATTCAACTTTAACCTGCGTTAAACTGTCCTTTCATTCATAGTGAAACTCTAAAGTTAAATTAAACTTTTTCATCACTTTCCCAGGTTCTTCTTTCCTGTTTTTTATTGAACGTAACTCATCAACATCCAGTTTTGAGTTTTACAAACCTGAGATGTGGAGAATTTACAGTGAAGTGATGACACATGTTTAATGATGAAGATCCTGGAACTTCCTGAATTTATTGTTATGCACAGCACTTTATATTAAATTAGTATAACACAAGTTTCTTCTTGATTCCTGAAGCAAACACTATTATGAAAGTTGCTAATCTGTCATTTTTCCCTGATTCTGGGCAAAAACATAAAATGTCCATTGTCCTACAGGACATAAACGCACATAGGATTAAGGTGATATTTACTCATCCTCACGAGGTGATTTAGGGGAAAAATTTAACTTCTTGTCAAAAATGACATTAGGCCATTATTTTAATAGGGTGACAATATGCAGCACCTCAACATATTCTGGAGAATTGGTTTCATGGCACCTTTTAACACGCTGCTTCCTCTGGATCCTCATTAACTCATTCTGCATCTCTCTTCCTGCCCTCTCTCCTTACCCCCCCTGCTGCGTGGTTCAGAGCCCTCTCTTGCTGCGAGGGAGAGGCGGGGCGGTGGGGGGAGGGGGGGCGGGCGAGAGAACGGCCGTCTCTCTCTCCACGGCGCTCCTCTCACCCCCCAGCGCTACCCCGGTGAGTAGTGTGTGCTTGTTGGTCGCAGCGTCTCTGTCCACTTCCTGTCTCTGGTAGCTTGTAAACGCCCCCCCTTCTTTTCTTCTTCTTCTCTTGGGTAACATGGTACCGTATTTACAGGACTATAAGGCTCCGTACTAAAGTTCTGTGTGTCATCACTGTATTTAACACACACATAAGGAACCTAACTATAGGGGAGGGTTAATATACACACATAGATATATACACACACATAGATATACACATAGATATATACACACAGATATATACACATAGATATATACACATAGATATATATACACATAGATATACACACATAGATATACACACACACATAGATATACACATAGATATATACACATAGATATATACACACATAGATATATACACACATAGATATATACACATAGATATATACACACACATAGAGATATACACACATAGATATATACATAGATATACACATAGATATACACACATAGATATATACACACATAGATATATACACACATAGATATATACACACAGATATATACACATAGATATATATACACATAGATATACACACATAGATATACACACACACATAGATATACACATAGATATACACATAGATATATACACACATAGATATATACACACATAGATATATACACATAGATATATACACACATAGATATATACACACATAGATATATACACACATAGATATATACACATAGATATATACACACACATAGAGATATACACACACACACACATAAATATATACACACAGCAGGAGCTAAACTGAGTTTGGTTGTGCTTTAAGTATTGATTATAAAGTACTAACATTTTTAATCATCACGTGCATTGTAAAACACACGGATGAAACAAGCACACAAGTGTGTGTATTGTATTCAATTTTCATTTCTTCTGCTGCTTTACTGCTTTTAGTCGAACGGTGACCATCAGAACACTTCTCCCACTAGTTCTTTGCTCTGTGATCCACTCATCGAGTCTTTGCTCTGTGATCCACTCATCGAGTCTTTGCTCTGTGATCCACTCATGGAGTCTTTGCTCGGTGATCCAGTGATCGAGTCTCGGAGGGATAACGCACATCCCCGCTATTTTATCTACAATCCATGTCCACACTTCCCCTACCTACAGACATAGGGAGCACCAACATTTAGAAGAAATTAGAAGACTTTAATGTGCCATTATAGTTGTGAAAATACGGTAAATGAGAATATCCTCTAAAGTGGAGGGGTGCATGGATTTGAGAAGAGCAGCTGTTTTACATCAATTACACCTTAAAGTCACAGAAACTTTTGCAAGGCTCTCAAATAAGATGATTGGTCCTCAGCACATGTCGTGAACCTTGTTGACTGGTTGTTCTGTTTGACAGTTCAACAGGTGTTTTCTGTTCTTGCTCTGACCTACAGCAGGAGCATACTACCCAGCGCAACCTCAGTACACTCCATCTGTCCAGGCCCCGCCCGTCATGATCAGCCCCGCCCAGCAACAGCAACAAGCCCCGCCCCCCCAGCAGCCACCAGCGCAGCCACAAGGCCCCCCAAAGAGGGAACGCAAACCGGTAGTGTGTCGCCACAAAAGGGCATCGCACCTCTTGTCTGAGGTCAAAAAGATCTGAATGGAGAGAAAAGTGTTTTGTGTGTTGAATGTGGAACTTTCTCTTTACTCTGAAATAACAAAAGCAATTATCACGGTGGAGGCAGCTGCACGTCAGTAGTGGAGGTGTGTTTTCATGACCCAGACTTTACCCGTTACAGATCAGAATACGAGACCCCAACCAGGGCGGACGTGACATCACAGAGGAGATCATGTCAGGCGGAAGGTCCACCACCACGCCGACCCCCCCACAGGTACGACCTGCTAGGAGAGATTAGCTTCACTCGGCTTAAACTATAACCTCAGTCTACACACTCAAAGGTCGCTGTAATGATTGTAAATGCTGAATCAAAGGAAACGTTTATGAATCTAAATTGTTGATCCTCTGCATTGTGGAAAATAAAATGAGTGAGAAATACAGGACGATCGGAACATTC
Source organism: Eupleurogrammus muticus (assembly GCA_036785175.1). Taxonomy (NCBI): domain Eukaryota; kingdom Metazoa; phylum Chordata; class Actinopteri; order Scombriformes; family Trichiuridae; genus Eupleurogrammus; species Eupleurogrammus muticus. The sequence continues at coordinate 280,390 of JAYKQN010000058.1, read as the reverse complement.
TGTTGGTTTCATTTAGTTAAAATTCCTCAGACTTATGAGGATGTAGATATTTCAGTCTTTTTTGTAGAGTAACAGTACAGAAAATTCATGCTTCAGTAAATACCTCAGTGGTTATGGTTCATAGAGGGGAAAAAGAAAGTTAGAAAGCAATAATACTGGTATTTTATTTTTAAAAATGTCCGTTCCTGGCCTACATGGATGTGTAAGTTGTGCACTGCTAAAACATTGTGGATGGAACTTTCACTCTATAATTATTGTTTTTCATCAGTTTTGACAGTAATTTCTTACAGAACCAGGTCGATGATGTTATCTATTTTATTGCTGCTAGCACCAGTGTGACTTGAAAATATTATAAATCTATGAACCGAACATGATCAGTGTGTTGCTGCTTTGAATATCTTAAAGACACCGTAAAAAGGAAGACGGAGTGGTTGACCAGCTGTTTTGTATATATGTTATAACTTGTGTTTTGTAATTCCAGGCCGCTCTAGCAGACGGAGCCCAGACGAACGGTGAAGTTTTACAGCCTGTCACTAACGTGGCAAGAAAAGGTGAGTTCTCACTTTGTTAAAAAGAGGGAAAACAAGATGGCCGTTTCCCTGACTGCATTCTATTGTGTTTCCAGATGAAAACACGGAGTCTTCCCCTGGCGCTGAAACGCCACCCTCCCCGGCGGTTAACTCGGAGCCCGTGGTCGAGGCCAAGGAGGAAGTGGACGGCCAAACGGTGCCACCCACTGAACCGGCTGTGCAACCCGCAGCTCCTCCCCTGGCGGCCGAGGCGCCCGCCCCCTCGAAAAAGGACCAGCCCACGCCGACGCCCCCGGCGGCGCCGGCCACTCCTCCTCCTCCTCCTCCCGCTGAGGTGGCGGGTGATGAAACCCAAACTAAAGTGGCCGACACAGTGGACGCCCCCGTGGTCCCTGCAGCGCCAACACTGGGGCAGGACGCCCCCGTCCAGACGGAGGAACCACAGGTCGCCGCTGCTCCAGGTGAGCAGGTGTCGGAGAGAGAAGAGAAGAACAGTCCTGAAGAGGAGGAACAGAAGCAGGAAGAGCAGATCGGATCAGAACCTGCAGCCGAGCTCAAAGCGACTGTATTCCCTGATGAAGAAACTCCTGACAACACGATGCCTGACGCGGTCCAGCCTCCGACCTCCACACAGGAACCTGCTGCTCCCCCTGCCCCAGAACCAGAACCCGCAGAGACCACAGACCCACGTCTCTCCAACGGCCTCCCCCAGGACACCGAGGAGTTGGCGGAGGACATGGCGTTCCCAGACACTACAGGCCTCGACAAGCCCGACGCTTCCCGATCTCAGGAATCCGCCACGGTGGCTAAAACTGCACCAACAGCCCAGGAGGGGGAGGGGGTGGAGGAGCAGCAGGAGCAGGAAGATGCTCCTCCTGCCTCCTGCCCTACACAGGAATCTACTATGCAAGGTAGCCTCACTTCTCTTTTAGTAGGAGTGTGTTTCTCATAGTTCATATAATCCAGACCAGTATTACTCAATGTCTGTGATGCTAAAATAGCACATACACAAACGTTTTAAGAGGAAGGGAAATGGACCTCAAACATTAAATAAACCGCTGTGACTTATCTAATCCAACCTTCACATCCAGTTCTCCACCTTCAAAATAGATATCACTGTAGGTTGTTGTGGTTTAAACTTCTCTTTCTCCTCTAATGAACAGCTGTTTTCAGATGGTACAACTCCTGAATGTGATTTTAGTGGTTTTCATATAAACACAAAGATCAAGACTTTGTTCTGTTTCTGAAGCTGCTACGTCTGTGCCAAAGAAGAAGACCATAAAGGAAATCAAGAACAAGGGAGCCATCGGAGATCTCCTGGATGCCTTCACAGAGGTGATTGTTCTGGAGGTTTCAGCTGCACCGATAATGTTTTACACAACACTTCATCCCTTCCTGTGTGTGTGTGTTGGCTGCAGGACACCAAGCCTGCTTCTGAACCTGCGTCCACTCAGGCCGACCCGGTCCATGTTGCTCCAGCTGGACCCCCCGCCCAGGTCCCAGAGGAGACCTGGGAGGAGAAGGAGGACAAGCAGAACCCAGGACCCGACAAGACCAAGACCTCCACGGACGCAGCAGAGCAGAAATACCAGTACAAAGAAGGTGTGTGCGTGCGTGCGTGCGTGTGTGTGTGTGTCATGAACAATCATCACAAATCATTGTGTGCACGGTGGAATATTAGAAGCTAGGGTGGTGTTTCCACTAAATACGATGTGAGCAGGTTGGTTTATTAAACATCTTTATCTGTCCCAGAGAGGACAGCATCAGTTTCACATCTCGTCTCTACCTTCACATCTCAGATCAGTGGAAGCCTATCGACCCAGAGGAGAAGAAGCGCTACGACAGGGAGTTCCTTCTGGGCTTCCAGTTCCATGGAGCCAGCATGAACAAACCTGAGGGGCTGCCCACCATCAGCGACGTGGTGCTGGACAAGGTGAGAGATGGTTATTCATCTCTGTTCAGGTGTTCAACCACACCAGTCACCGTCACAGCTAATTTTAGAAATTCAGCTTCTTTTTTGCAGAATTTTCTGCAAATGACAAAACACTTAAAGCAGGGCTCCATAGACCGTTTCCTGTGAGGGCCACATCACTTTTCCTTCTCTGAGGGGCCGCGGTCAGTTTGTAACCAGAAAAGTGACGATTGCAGGAGTGATGAATGTAAAAGAAATTCTGGATTCTTCCCAGAACAAAAGTCAGAAAATAAATAACACTTAATGAAATAAATAATACACACACAATGATATATACACCAAGAGAGGGGGGGAGCTAAACTGAGTTTGGTTGTGCTTTATTCAAGTATTGATTACAAAGTACTAACATTTTTTAATCATCATGGTAAAACACACGGAAAAAACAACACAAGTGTGTGTATTTAAAAATAGAGCGGGTAAAGTCTCTGCTCTGTGATCCACTGATCCAGTCTTTGCTCTGTGATCCACTGATCCAGTCTTTGCTCTGTGATCCACTGATCCAGTCTCTGCTCTGTGATCCACTGATCCAGTCTCTGCTCTGTGATCCACTGATCCAGTCTCTGCTCTGTGATCCACTGATCCAGTCTTTGCTCTGTGATCCACTGATCCAGTCTTTGCTCTGTGATCCACTGATCCAGTCTTTGCTCTGTGATCCACTGATCCAGTCTTTGCTCTGTGATCCACTGAATCCAGTCTTTGCTCTGTGATCCACTAATCCAGTCTTTGCTCTGTGATCCATTGATCCAGTCTTAACTCCAACAATCCACCAAAATGGAACACTTTTATGTGCGCCTTACACTCATGAAAACACAGTATATGGAAAAAAATCTAAACACTCTCTTGTATTGTTCAGGGACCACTGCCTTAAAGCGTATTTTGTCTGACCGTAGACGTATAGAAGCTCTGTGGCTGTGTGATACTCATTTATAATCGGATTCTTCTCCTTAAATGTGTATTCCAGGTGAATAAAACCCCCCTGCGGCCTGCTGACCCGGCTCGAATGATGAGTGTCGGTCCCGACTTCACCCCGTCGTATCTGGGAAATCTGGGCAGCCGATCAGTGGGGGGGCCACGAGGACCCGTAAGTTCACAACCTTTCTGAATATTTCTGTCCGAGTTTGTTGTAGCCAAGGAAACCTTAAATATGAAAACCAGCTGAGCGACAGGAATCTATCCTATATATCAAGTTTTAGAGCTGAAAAACTCCACAGAAGCAGAGAAACATCAACAGATAAGCTTAAAAAATAGCTTTAAAAACCATTTTCTCTGCACATGTTTTTGAATGTCTGTTATGATTTACCATCACCTTTTATACCTTTTTTTTTTTTTAAGCATTTTGTACAGTCTCCTAAATTATTATTAAAAACACCTCTACGGAGTCTGGGAGCATTTTTGATTTTGCTCTGAACAGAATTTGAATGATTTTATAATACTCATCATAAAATGATGCTTGTGTACATCTGTGAGCAGAGAATTTTAAATAATAAAGTACAACTGCTTCAGTTTAGATGGGAGAAGAATCCAGTGGTTGGCTGTGTGCTCAGGTCCATTATTGTTGTTGTTGTTGTTGTTATTATCATCATCATCATTATCATCATCCCCCCCCCAGCCCCCCGGGCCACGCCGCTCCCAGCAGGGCCAGAGGAAGGAACCCAGGAAGATCATCAGCACCATGTCGCTGGGTGACGACGTGCAGCTCAACAAGGCAGAGAAGGCCTGGAAGCCCTCGGCCAAGAAGGCCCCCCGGGGCCGGTCCGCTGAGGAAGGGTCAGAGGAAGAACCGCCCGATAACGCCAAGACCCAGGAGCTGTTCAAGCGTCTGCGCAGCATCCTCAACAAGCTGACCCCCCAGAAGTTCCAGGAGCTGATGAAGCAGGTGACCGACCTGGCCATAGACACCGAGGAGAGGTTGAAGGGAGCCATCGACCTCATCTTCGAGAAGGCCATCTCAGAACCCAACTTCTCCGTGGCCTACGCCAACATGTGCCGCTGCCTTATGGGGGTAGGTCTGCTGGCCCGTTACCTTCAGACACAAAACACCTATAAAACTAAAATTAGTTTAGGATAAATGTCCTGAAGTGACTTCTAAAGAATACTCTATGAAAACCTTAATATTTAACCAACTGAAGCATTGCTAAAAATAGTGATGAATCTATCCATTAGAATAATCTGAGAGACCCGAGGATCACATCCCTGGTGTCAAACTGTCTCAAAAGGCCACAGCCCGAACTCACAATTACCGCGGTAATTGTCTAGTTCTAATTATTCTCCAACGTTCTCTTCTTTCAGCTGAAGGTCCCCACCTCAGACAAACCAGGAGTTTTTGTAAACTTCCGCAAGTTGCTGCTCAACCGCTGCCAGAAGGAGTTCGAGAAGGACCAGGACGATGACGAGATCTTTGAGAAGAAGCAGAAAGAGCTGGAGGCGTCCAAAGAGGTGGGACACCGACCCGGTACCATCAGCTGTGTGTGTTTGGTCCTGGTCTCACTGGTTCTGACTTGTCCTTCAGGGAGAAGAACGTGAGCGGCTGCGAGTGGAACTGGAGGAGTCCAGAGATCAGGCCCGGCGCCGCTCTCTGGGAAACATCAAGTTCATCGGGGAACTCTTCAAGCTGAAGATGCTGACGGAGGCCATCATGCACGACTGTGTCGTGAAGCTGCTGAAGAACCACGACGAAGAGTCTCTGGAGTGTCTCTGCAGGCTGCTCTCCACCATTGGAAAAGACCTGGACTTTGAGAAGGCAAAGGTAGACGAGTCTGAAGGGATAATAGACTTCAGATTGTTGTACTGTCAGAATCCAAAAAAGAATCAGCAGAGATTAGATTTAAAGGAAAGTAAGAGGCATTTCATTTAACATCAGGAAGTAGAACAAAGGTTAAAACAGGTGGAGCCTTCAATCATGTGACTGACAACTAGTGCACAAAGATCAATTATAACAACTCGTGACAAAAACGCCACATTAAATCAAAAGAGAAGGACAAGACAGTAATAATCAATAACATAAAAAAATCAACTTATGTCAGAAGTCAGATTCCTGATGCAGGCCAGAGAACGAGGTTTCTTCAGTTTCCTGATCCCAGAGGTTTTAGAGGAGAGACCTCCTTAGATGGAGGTCTGCAGACCACTTCATAACCATCACTTTCAGAGGTGAAACAGGCTGCATTTTCTTGTCTTTTCTTGGGAAACACACGCACTAAAATAGTGGATTGGACTGATTCCTTTAAGTTTCCGCAGCCAGTTACACTTAGATTGTTTTTCATGACTTTAAAAAAAATCTGTTTTCCTGTCCCGTTTAGCCCCGTATGGATCAGTATTTTGCCCAAATGGACAAGATCATTAAAGAGAGAAAGACGTCGTCAAGAATCCGCTTCATGCTGCAAGACGTGTTGGACCTCAGGAAGGTGAATATCGAGTCTTCTTTACGTGGTTAGACGAGTTAAAGGTGTTTACCGGTTCAGAGGGACGCCTCCAGTATCTGTGTCTGATCATCTTTGTCTCTTCAGTGTAACTGGGTTCCTCGTAGAGGAGACCAGGGTCCCAAGACCATAGACCAGATCCACAAGGAGGCGGAGATGGAGGAGCACAGAGAGCAGATCAAGGTGCAGCAGCAGCTCCTGTCCAAGAAGGATGGGGGGGGCCGGATGGGGGGGGGCATGGGCGGCCGAGGCCCCCACACGCCAGGGGGGGGCCGCAGCAGCCAGCCCCAGGACGAGGGCTGGAACACAGTGCCCATCTCCAAGAACAGGCCCATCGACACCACGCGGCTCAGCAAGATCACCAAGGTCGGTTCCAGAACCTGTTTATATATGTATATATGAACATTATAAACATCACTGGTGTTTATACGAACATTATAAACATCACTGGTGTTTATACGAACATTATAGACCATCACTGGTGTTTATACGAACATTATAGACCATCACTGGTGTTTATACGAACATTATAGACCATCACTGGTGTTTATACGAACATTATAAAAAATCACTGGTGTTTATACAAACATTATAGACCATCACTGGTGTTTATACGAACATTATAGACCATCACTGGTGTTTATACGAACATTATAAAAAATCACTGGTGTTTATACAAACATTATAGACCATCACTGGTGTTTATACGAACATTATAGACCATCACAGGTGTTTATACGAACATTATAGACCATCACTGGTGTTTATACGAACATTATAAACATCACTGGTGTTTATACGAACATTATAAACATCACTGGTGTTTATACGAACATTATAAACATCACTGGTGTTTATACGAACATTATAAACATCACTGGTGTTCATACGAACATTATAAACTATTACCGGGGTTTATGTACACATTATAAAATAAACCAGTCCTCACCAGAAGCTCTATGAAATTATAACTGGTTTTTATATAAACATGCACACCACTGTGATATAAAAATATTTATATAAAAACATCACCAACATGAAGCTGCAAAATCAGCAAGTTACATGTTGGTGAAAGAGTGAAACTGTTAAGAGAAAGGTCCTGGAAATTATGTCGGTAAGAACTGCCTGTTTCATGTCCAGTTAAACTGCTGGCATTACTTAATTTCCATTGTTGGAATTCAGCTAAAGTACAAGCTATCGATCATTAAGTTCGACTCTTCAAGAGACTGAACCGGTTCTAACCAGCTGTGGTTCTTCCTGCAGCCTGGAGCTCTGGACTTCAACAACCAGCTGTTGGCCCCGGGGGGTAAAGGCATGTGGGGCAGCTGGGGCAAAGGCAGCAGTGGAGGAAGTGGAGCCAAACCGGCGTCTGGAGAACAGGGTAAACGCCTCGTCGTCGTCAGTGCTTCGTGTTGTTCTTTCGTCTGTGGCGTTAACCCGTTTTCTCGTCTTCAGACGGCGGTCGCCCGGCCACCAGCACCCTCAACAGGTTCTCTGCTCTGCAGCAGTCTGGATCCTTGTCTTCAGCAGAGCCTGATCGCAGGGTTCCTCAGAGGTATTCAGCCTGGAGAAAGTCAGAGAAATCTATTTATAATACATATTATGAATTATTGATGACTTTCTTAAATATTTGGGGCATTTCGTGCTTAATGACCTACCTTTTTATTAATCTATAGGTCAAACTAAAGTAAAATAACAGTGATTATTGATAATAATTTTTGATGACAATCAGAAGAAAAAAAGACCACTTTATATCAAAGTTTATTTGTGGTTTGTCTATTAAATGCCTGGATGTTTGATTCAATGAATCATTCTAGAAATGAAGGAGTAAGAAGTTGAATTTTTTTTTTCTGCCAGATTTCATTCATGATTTTCTTCAAATCAACTTCCAGGGCACCACAACATTTACACGCATCAAATAAATATAAACCAACTAAAAGTAGATCCAAAAAAAAAGTCCTAACTTTTAGTGGTGACGGTCAGGTAAGGCCACGTAGAAAAAATCACAGCTTTGACATCTAAAGGTCATGATAACCTCAAAGAGCCCAATAAAATAAATGTAAGGGAATCGTAAATGAACTGCTTTTTTATTTTAACAGAAACCTTGATTATCTTTACTATATTGTACTATTAATTTATTGATGTGGATTTTACCAACATGCTCTGATATGGTTTTAATGCTCAGGTCTGATGCAGCAGGTATTTGATCTTCACTCCCTCCACCTCTGATACTCTGCAGGTCCAGCTCCAGCCGGGACCGAGGAGACCGGTTCGCCGGCGAAGGGCGAGAAGGTCGCGATGACAAGAGCCGGAACCAGGTCAGCAAGAGGAGCTTCAGCCGAGAGTCGGAGGAGCGCGGCGGGAGGGGCGGGGACAGCCGGGCCGCCAATGAGCCCGTCCGCCGCGTCGCCAGCATGACGGACGACCGGGACCGGGGCAGCCGGGACCGGGGACCCAGCAAAGACCTCACGGGTAAAACACACTCTGCTGCTGCAACGATGTTAAACGACCTCTGATAATTATATTGATAATAGTCAACGACAAAAGATTTAAAAAGGACATGAAATTCTAGCCTTGGTGGTTAAAACATTCAATTCAATTTATTTATTGTACAACAGCAATCAGCTGGAGAGTCCTTAGAGACTTTTTGGTGCAACCGGACAGTAAAGAGTTGCAGTAGTCAAGCCTGGAAGTAATAAATGCATGGATAAGTTTTTCTGCATCTTTCAGAGACAGGAAGTGTCTGACCTTTGACCTTTGCTATGTTGCATAAGTGAATAAAGGCAGTCCTAGAAATATGTTTAATGTGAGAATGACAAGTCTTGGTGGAAAATCTGGGAGGAAAAACTTGACGTTCTTCTACAGAAGTGTAATCTGACGTCTGTTATACAGTAGAGCTGGTTTAGTACAGGCAGAGTGAACTACCAGATTTTGTCCAGTTCTGCTGAGCAGGGTTTTTGTCAGGGGAAAAAAAAAACACAAGACCTGGTAATTGATGTAAAGAAACACCCCGGCTGTTTTTAAATTATACAGAGAAATATGAAAAACCTGTTGATTATGATTGCTGAAGACATTGATTCAAAGTCATTTCGTACGGTACAGCTCCTCCAGTATTACACTCATCAATCTGTAGATTTAGCAGAAAGGCCTTTCTCTCCATATTTCAACAGTGAGTGAGTCAGTGTTGGAGGTTCTCAGGTTAGGGTTAGGTCTTTATATTTGATGTATTTTGATGATATGAGACTATAGAATATCTGAAAGCTGAGAGTTACCCGTTTCTCTCCTCTTTTCCTTCTTTTTTCAGCAGTTAAACGTGAGAGTGCCCCCACCCCCCCTCCCTCCCTCCCTAAACCCAGTCTGACTGAAGAGGAGGTGGAGAAGAAGTCCAGCGCCATCATTGAGGAATATCTCCACATCAACGACTTGAAGGTACCACACGGCACTAAAACTAAAAATCTCTGATTGTGAAAGCAAGACCGGGCTGAAACCTCTCCCTGTGCTCGGCCTGCAGGAGGCGCTGCAGTGTGTGACGGAGCTCAACAGTGCCTCGCTGCTCTACGTGTTCGTGCGGAACGGCGTGGAGTCGACACTTGAACGCAGCACCATCGCCAGAGAGCGGATGGGAGCGTTGCTGCACCAGCTGATGAAGGCAGGAAGTCTGCCTGCACAGCAGTACTACAAAGGGTGGGCAAATATGGATAACGGAAATAAGAATATTCTGATCAGTCTTTACTGTCCACAACCAAACATCATCAGTCTAGAGCAGTGGTTCTCAAATAAAACCTGCATAACACTGTCCTTATTAACGTATGAGAATAAAAAAGAAATATGGACCAACTTACAATAAAGAATAGCTTCGTTAACTAACAGAAAAGATTTAAAGTGCATCTGAAAATAAAAAATAAAATTAAATCCTTAATTAAACATTATTTGACTGACCATGTCAGTGAGAGTTGAGGGTCTGCTACACTTGGTGTCTACACTTCATACTCATACTCTGTGCTGTATGCTCCCTGCTCACACTCTGCTGCCCCCTAATGGAGTGGAGGTGAAATTGTACTTTATTCTCCCACTATTTGAGAATCACTGGTCTAGAGCGACTAAAATGACTCAATCTGTTATCAGAATAGTTGGTCACTGATCTTTTTTTCCAGGCTACAAGAGATCCTGGAGGCAGCAGAAGACATGGCCATAGATATACCTCACATCTGGCTCTACCTGGCTGAACTCATCGCCCCCATGCTGCAGGAGGGGGGGATCCCCATGGGGCAGCTCTTCAGGTGAGAGACATAACATGAAATAAAATCGATTCTTTTTGATTAATGATCAGAAACTTCCTGATATGACTCTTTATTCCTGTTTCAAGAACAAAAAACTCTCGGTATAGTTTTACATCTCCCCCTGTTTGTTTGTGTCACATTAATATTAATGAGCCTCTGCTCTGTTTTCTGAGGGCAGTGGTTGTGATGTCACAGAAAAGCTGGCCTCTTGTTTCACCACAGCAGCTGAACTTGCTGTCGATTATAAAGTCTGACTTGTGTGTTCAGGGGGATCTCGAAGCCTCTGGTGCCTCTGGACAAGGCCGACGTGCTGCTGGTTCAGATCCTCAAGCTGCTCTGCAAAGGAATGGTGTGTTCTTCAGAAGCAAAGCTTCAGTTTTGTTTCCTAATTCATAGTTTAGTGTTTCAGATTAACTGTTAATTCCACTTCTCTGTAGACTCCTAAGAAGGTTGGAGCCATGTGGGCTGAAGCTGGGCTGAACTGGACCGAGTTTCTGACGAAGGATCAAGACGTCAACAAGTTTGTCACTGATCAGGTCTGTGGCAGGGTGAAGTTCTTCAGGGAAAATAAGGCCTTAATGAGGGCTCTCTTCAAGCTTTTCTTTCTTCTTGTACTTCAGAAAGTTGAGTTCACGACAGGAGAGGAGCCGGAGTCAAAGGAACCAGGCAAGACGGTTCTGAGCGGAGCGGAGCTCAGCAAACAGCTGGACCGGTTCCTGCAGGACAAGGCCAACAACCAGCGGATCAGGGACTGGGTGGAGGTGTGTGTTGGTGTCTTTCCACCAGGACATTTCATGTCTTTAAATAGAAACCTGTGCACACTCTAGACTCTCCGTATCTGACCATTTCTCAGGCCAACATGGACGACCAGCAGTCTGCTTCCAACCTGTTCGTACGAGCGTTGATGACCTCAGTGTGTCAGTCTGCCATCATATGTGAGTATGAGGAAACGTGCTGGATTCAGCTGTTTCTCCCTGGTGTTGACCTCTACGAGATTATCATGAACGTTTGTTAAAGTGGTTTCCTACCTCTGATGTTTCCAGGCGACACCCCGTACCGAGTGGATGCTCAGCAGATCAACCAGAGAGCCAGTCTGCTGCAGAGATACCTGAGCGATGAGCAGAAGGAGCTGCAGGCCCTGTACGCCCTGCAGGCTCTGATGGTCCACATGGAGCAGCCAGCGAGTGAGTGTGCTGGCCTGGAGGTCTGCTGGCCCTGGAGGTCTGCTGGCCCTGGAGGTCTGCTGGCCCTGGAGGTCTGCTGGCCCTGGAGGTCTGCTGGCCCTGGAGGTCTGCTGGCCCTGGAGGTCTGCTGGCCCTGGAGGTCTGCTGGCCTGGTCTAGTGGTCTAGTGGTCTATTTCTCTCCTGAACTGCTGAGCCAGTCAGACGTTACTCAGACTGTCAGAATCCAGGATGTTGGTTAAAGCCGTTTGATTGGTCAGGATGGTTTTTACAAACAGTCCTTATTGACACCAAAGTTTGCAGCACTATTACAATGTTCTCATTTTAATTTCTTAGTTCCTATATATATTTTTTTCCCATTTAAAGCCTGATTCATATTGTATATTTGAGTTGATGATACAAATATAAATAAAAATCCTTAGTTTATTTGTCAGGATGTATGTTGACCTAGAACGTCTGACTCTGTTTTAAAGTTGTTCTTGTCCCTGCATCAAATGTGTTGAATGTTTCAATGACTGATCCTGACGTTCCGTCTCTGCAGACCTGCTGCGGATGTTCTTCGACGCCTTGTACGACGAGGACGTGATTAAAGAGGAGGCCTTCTACAAATGGGAGTTCAGCAAAGACCCAGCGGAGCAGACAGGAAAAGGCGTGGCCCTGAAGTCGGTCACCGCCTTCTTCACCTGGCTCCGTGAGGCCGAGGACGAGTCCGACAAGGAGTGAGAGACTGGACTTTGAAAAGCTGCCCCCCCCCCCCTTTTTTTTTTTTTTTTTGGCGAGGAGGCGGGGCCTCTGCAGGCGGCTTCTGGAGAGTCATGGACGATATTGCCAGAGAGGCAGACTCAAATCAATCCTCAATGAGGATAAATCGTTATTATGTTTCTTTCGTTTGAGGGATGGACTCAGAAAACAATCATTTCTCTCTGCCCTCCCCTCTCTTGCTTCCTCGTTACCCCCCCACCCCAAGTGTCCTCATCAAATAAACTTGAAAACTGATTGAGCAGGATTGCTTGTTAACCAGGTGTGAGGTATCCCACGTCACTACAAACTCTTTTTCACTTGGCAGGCTGCTTTTTTATGGTTCGAGATGATTGTTGCCTAACATCCTGATCTGAATGGGGGGGGCAGCGTAGGGGGTTCTGACCCGTGGCGGCATCACGCTGCGACGCGTTAAAACCCAAACGCAGCTCGTATGTTTGTCCCTGAAGGCGTGTGCAGCGTGACTGGAGCGTGTTTCTCACTGGACACGTGTACATGAACTAATCTTAAAGTTAGTTTTTAAAAAGCAGAAAGTGATTTTCTCTTCCTGTTTTCAGACGGTGGGAAACGGAGGCCTGTCGACCTTTGACCTTTGACTACTAGGGGTGATCTTAATGCTTCCTCTAAGCCATCCTCTTCCATCCCCAGTAGTGAACCACACTGACTCATCTTTACCTCTGTACTTCAACCTGAGCTGCGTGGGGGCGACCCCCCCTAGAGGACACTTAATGACCCAATCACCATTAAAACTTGAAATCTACAGAAATTGACTTGATGGAAATATATAAAGTTAAAAAAAAACACAGAAATGATCCGAAAGCCTTTTCTACTTAAAGTGGAAACTCATTTCAGGAGCATTCTGTAAATATATAATAATAATAATAATAATTATGATATTAAAAAATAAAAAATCATTTTTTTCAGTTTTATTTTTAAAAACGATGAATTGCTGATGTAATGCAGTGTTTCCTTTTCCAGACACAGCAGTTGTCCGGATGCAGAGAGGTGCTTTAGATAATCCATTGACTTAGTTTTATTGGAATTTTGTAAATATTTTTTTTGCTTTCTTTATTTAAGAAATTATTGCTTCTTTTGCATCGGAAACTGGAAAGATGAGGTAACGGAACATTGCAAATAAAGGACTTATTAAGTTGCTGTGCGGAGTTTTGCATCAAGTTTCTGAAACATGTTCAATGTTCTACTGACTTTCTTTTAATATTTTAAATTCAGGACTAATATCTACTGTCAACCTCTCACTTTTTTATGGAAAAAAATGCAGCTATTTTTATGCATCAAATCAAATGGTTGTCGATTAAAAATAATCCAGTAATCAGATATTCATTGGTTAATGTTTGCTTTGTTTTAGATTATTTAGCAAGTAAAGTTAAAATCTTTATACAGAACCTTTCACTGATAGAAATCAAAGTGCTTTTCAAACAATCAAAAGAAAAGAGCAGATAAAGACTGAATCTAAGGTAATAAATCTCAATTCTTAAATGATCTGAACACGTAAGTTCAGTTTTATTCTTTAACGAAATGAAACAGCTCCAGGTTTTAACGAAGAAAACGGATGTGAGGAAACGAAGCTTCCATGTTGTTGGTTTCCTCTGCAGGTCTTCACTTTCAGAAACAAACAGGATTCTCTGAAGCAGGAAACGAAGCCTCCAAACATCATCTCAGTGGACTTTGTGGTAACTGGTTTTATATTCAGTGATTTTTCACAGAATGTCAAACCATATTTTATTCATTGGTAAAGTGTTGGTGGTTTTCTATTGGTTGGTTTAATAATTAATTCAGAGATCGAGTCGTTGCTCAGATAGTGAGAATAAAATGTTTTTAGTGTCAAGTTGATATGAAAAATAAAGCAAAAAAAAAAACAGTAAATGAAGTTTGACAGATGCAGTAAAACATTCAGGGGGGGGTGAGGGGGGTGACACCGCCTTGCGTTGATGACGCTCCTCAGCGTAGACATCCGCAGCCTGGAACCACACACCGAGCAACACATGCTGGTCCGGGTCCCTGCTGCTGGTCCGGGTCCCTGCTGCTGGTCCGGGTCCCTGCTGCTGGTCCGGGTCCCTGCTGCTGGTCCGGGTCCCTGCTGCTGGTCCGGGTCCCTGCTGCTGGTCCGGGTCCCTGCTGCTGGTCCGGGTCCCTGCTGCTGGTCCGGGTCCCTGCTGCTGGAGTCAACGCGGGGTGAGAACCTGCGGCGGCGGCACGCGCTCATCTGTTGATCGGGCAGCTGGAGGCGGCTAACCGCGGAGGATGAGCCGCGGTCCGACGTCCAGGTAGGAGGACTGCTGCGGGTCCTGCGGGTCCTGCGGGGCTGGAGCTGCGGGGTTTGCGGGTTTTTTATTAGCGGCTTTCAGGTTTTTTTATTCGGAGCTGTTGGTGCTGATGCTGATGCGGACTTCACAGGTTGCCAGGAGACGCGCTGCCCCCCCACTCCCAGGCTCCTCAGGCCTGCAGCATCAATGGCGCTGATGTGTTATTCTGGTTCTTGAATGCACCATTTTCCAGAAGAAAAACAACAACTCATGCAGCTGCAGCGAGCCGCACGCACGCGCAGCCGCAGGTGTGCACGTCCGTGTTCGTCCACTTGTTGGTTGTGTAAGTCACATCACAGCAGGTTCCCCCTGATAGAGGGAGGAATCAAGAAAAAGGCTCAGATTGAGCAAACACCCAGAACGATGATTTACTGAACTTCATCGCTAGAAATCATGAAAACAGGAAAATATCATCTCTATGAATTAGTCTTAAAAAATCCCTGAGCTCAAGGTGACATCTTCAAAAACCTTAAAAAATTCACAAAACAAAACATGAATTCTTCTGGTCTGAGAAGCTGGAGTCAGTGGTTTGTTTGGTGAATGTTCAGTTTATGTGGCCCACATCCTGATGCTGCCAGTCCACAGCGGCCGGAACAAGGAAAGGAAGATTGTATTTTTAAATGTTTTAAACTTTCGTGCATTTTCTTGTTAAATAGTTGGTATTTACCCTTAAAAAGAGCTGCAACATTAAGTTGATTAATTATTGCATTCATCACCTAATATCTTGAAAACAATCTTAAATCTAAATGTAGATTACATTGATCACCAATTTAAAAACATGTCTAAATTCTTTGGTTCCAGCTTCTCTAATTTTTAGATTAAAAAAATAGTAAAAAAAAAAAGTAAAATAAATCATCTCTAATTTAGCTCAGTTTATTCTCTCTAGTCTGTTCTCTAGAGCGACTAAATTTAATTGAATAGTTGTCAACTATCACATTATTCACCAACTACTTGATTAATAGATTAATTAATTTGAGTCCTTTCTAATTCTAAAATGTCCAGATTCTCTGGTTCAGCTTCTGTTCTTTGATTATTTCCTGGTTTCTTTATTCTTCTATAATAGTAAACTGATGATCTTTGGGTTGTGGACAAAAAAGCTTTAGCTTCAATCTGCAGCTTTAGAAACACTGATCAACATTTAATAAACCAAACTACAAACCGATTCATTGTTTCATTAATGTCATCAGTTTCAGCTCCTGTTGTTTGTCTTTTTTCTTTCCTGCAGGTGAAGTTCGAGGTGACTGAAATGATTCCAAAGTCGGGAAAATCTCCAGCAGACTCACGAAAACCTGTCAGCATCCATGAGTTTGCAGCACTCGCCAGATCCTCCTTTAATGGTAAAAACCCTCCTTTTATGCATTTCTTAAATGTGTTTTTTATTTTAAATGAAATGATTGGAACGTCAGTACGTCAGGCGTGTCTTTCTTCGTCCAGGTATCTCTCAGGCCGTGAGGGACCATGTTACCAAACCCACGTCTCTGGCTCAGGGCCGAGTCGCCCACCTCATCGAGTGGAAAGGTTGGCCCAAACCTGCGGACCCATCAGCAGCAAACACCACCCACTTCAGCTCCTACTGCCACCTGACGGAGGGAGAGAAGGAGGCGCGGTTTGCTGCAGGTACACACACCTGGGGATGTATTCAAGGCTTCAGGCTGCAGGAGGCAGCTGTGTGTGTGTGTGTTTTCTGTCATGTTAAACTCCTACACTCCTGTCTGTCAGTGTACACTCCGCCCATTTCACTCAGGTTGGTCCTGGCAGCAGATGATGGAGAACAGGGGGAGTCTGGGGGTTTGGGGGGGGGGGGGGGGCAGGTGGAGGAGGAAGTCATACTATAGTATGACCTTTTTTGGGCGACATAGTATAGTATGACCTTTTTTGGGCGACATAGTATAGTATGACCTTTTTTGAGCGACATAGTATAGTATGACCTTTTTTGGGCGACATAGTATAGTATGACCTTTTTTGAGCGACATACTATAGTATGACCTTTTTTGGGCGACATAGTATAGTATGACCTTTTTGGGGCGACATAGTATAGTATGACCTTTTTTGGGCGACATAGTATAGTATGACCTTTTTTGGGCGACATAGTATAGTATGTCCTTTTTTGAGCGACATACTTTAGTATGACCTTTTTTGGGCGACATAGTATAGTATGACCTTTTTTGGGGGACATAGTATAGTATGACCTTTTTTGGGCGACATACTATAGTATGACCTATTTTGAGCGACATAGTATAGTATGACCTTTTTTGAGCGACATACTTTAGTATGACCTTTTTTGGGCGACATAGTTTAGTATGACCTTTTTTGAGCGACATACTATAGTATGACCTTTTTTGGGCGACATAGTATAGTATGACCTTTTTTGAGCGACATACTATAGTATGACCTTTTTTGGGCGACATAGTATAGTATGACCTTTTTTGGGCGACATAGTATAGTATGACCTTTTTGGGGCGACATAGTATAGTATGATCTTTTTTGGGCGACATAGTATAGTATGACCTTTTTTGGGCGACATAGTATAATATGACCTTTTTTGGGCGACATAGTATAGTATGACCTTTTTTGAGCGACATACTATAGTATGACCTTTTTTGAGCGACATACTATAGTATGACCTTTTTTGGGCGACATAGTATAGTATGACCTTTTTTGGGCGACATACTATAGTATGACCTTTTTTGGGCGACATAGTATAGTATGACCTATTTTGAGCGACATACTATAGTATGACCTTTTTTGGGCGACATAGTGTAGTATGACCTTTTTTGAGCGACATAGTATAGTATGACCTTTTTTGGGGGACATAGTATAGTATGACCTATTTTGAGCGACATAGTATAGTATGACCTTTTTTGGGCGACATAGTATAGTATGACCTTTTTTGGGGGACATAGTATAGTATGACCTTTTTTGGGCGACATAGTATAGTATGACCTTTTTTGAGCGACATACTATAGTATGACCTTTTTTGGGCGACATAGTATAGTATGACCTTTTTTGAGCGACATAGTATAGTATGACCTTTTTTGGGGGACATAGTATAGTATGACCTTTTTTGGGGGACATAGTATAGTATGACCTTTTTTGGGCGACATAGTATAGTATGACCTTTTTTGGGGGACATAGTATAGTATGACCTTTTTTGGGGGACATAGTATAGTATGACCTTTTTTGGGCGACATAGTATAGTATGACCTTTTTTGGGCGACATAGTATAGTATGACCTTTTTTGGGCGACATAGTATAGTATGACCTTTTTTGGGCGACATAGTATAGTATGACCTTTTTTGGGGGACATAGTATAGTATGACCTTTTTTGGGGGACATAGTATATTATGACCTGTTTCGAGCGACATACTATAGTATGACCTTTTTTGGGCGACATAGTATAGTATGACCTATTTTGAGCGACATAGTATAGTATGACCTTTTTTGGGCGACATAGTATAGTATGACCTTTTTTGGGCGACATACTATAGTATGACCTTTTTTGGGGGACATAGTATAGTATGACCTTTTTTGGGCAACATACTATAGTATGACCTTTTTTGGGCGACAGTATAGTATGACCTATTTTGAGCGACATAGTATAGTATGACCTTTTTTGGGCGACATACTATAGTATGACCTTTTTTGGGCGACATAGTATAGTATGACCTATTTTGAGCGACATACTATAGTATGACCTTTTTTGGGCGACATAGTATAGTATGACCTTTTTTGGGCGACATACTATAGTATGACCTTTTTTGGGCGACATAGTATAGTATGACCTATTTTGAGCGACATACTATAGTATGACCTTTTTTGGGCGACATACTATAGTATGACCTTTTTTGGGCGACATAGTATAGTATGACCTATTTTGAGCGACATACTATAGTATGACCTTTTTTGGGCGACATACTATAGTATGACCTTTTTTGGGCGACATAGTATAGTATGACCTTTTTTGAGCGACATACTATAGTATGACCTTTTTTGGGCGACATAGTATAGTATGACCTATTTTGAGCGACATAGTATAGTATGACCTTTTTTGGGCGACATAGTATAGTATGACCTTTTTTGGGCGACATACTATAGTATGACCTTTTTTGGGGGACATAGTATAGTATGACCTTTTTTGGGCAACATACTATAGTATGACCTTTTTTGGGCGACAGTATAGTATGACCTATTTTGAGCGACATAGTATAGTATGACCTTTTTTGGGCGACATACTATAGTATGACCTTTTTTGAGCGACATAGTATAGTATGACCTATTTTGAGCGACATAGTATAGTATGACCTTTTTTGGGGGACATAGTATAGTATGACCTTTTTTGAGCGACATAGTATAGTATGACCTATTTTGAGCGACATAGTATAGTATGACCTTTTTTGGGCGACATAGTATAGTATGACCTTTTTTGGGGGACATAGTATAGTATGACCTTTTTTGGGGGACATAGTATAGTATGACCTTTTTTGAGCGACATACTATAGTATGACCTTTTTTGGGCGACAAACTATAGTATGACCTTTTTTGGGCGACATAGTATAGTATGACCTATTTTGAGCGACATACTATAGTATGACCTTTTTTGGGCGACATAGTATAGTATGACTTTTTTTGGGGGACATAGTATAGTATGACCTTTTCTGAGCGACATAGTATAGTATGACCTATTTTGAGCGACATAGTATAGTATGACCTTTTTTGGGCGACATAGTATAGTATGACCTTTTTTGGGGGACATACTATAGTATGACCTTTTTTGGGCGACATAGTATAGTATGACTTTTTTTGGGGGACATAGTATAGTATGACCTTTTCTGAGCGACATAGTATAGTATGACCTATTTTGAGCGACATAGTATAGTATGACCTTTTTTGGGCGACATAGTATAGTATGACCTTTTTTGGGCGACATAGTATAGTATGACCTTTTTTGGGGGACATAGTATAGTATGACCTTTTCTGAGCGACATAGTATAGTATGACCTATTTTGAGCGACATAGTATAGTATGACCTTTTTTGGGCGACATAGTATAGTATGACCTTTTTTGGGGGACATAGTATAGTATGACCTTTTTTGGGCGACATACTATAGTATGACCTTTTTTGGGCGACATAGTATAGTATCACCTATTTTGAGCGACATAGTATAGTATGACCTATTTTGAGCGACATACTATAGTATGACCTTTTTTGGGCGACATGGTATAGTATGACCTTTTTTGGGCGACATAGTATAGTATGACCTTTTTTGAGCGACATACTATAGTATGACCTTTTTTGGGCGACATGGTATAGTATGACCTTTTTTGAGCGACATACTATAGTATGACCTTTTTTGGGCGACATGGTATAGTATGACCTTTTTTGGGCGACATAGTATAGTATGACCTTTTTTGGGCGCGTCGTATAGTATGACTTTTTTTGGGCGACATAGTATAGTATGACCTTTTTTGGGCGACATAGTATAGTATGACCTTTTTTGGGCGACATACTATAGTATGACCTTTTTTGGGCGACATAGTATAGTATGACCTATTTTGAGCGACATAGTATAGTATGACCTTTTTTGAGCGACATACTATAGTATGACCTTTTTTGGGCGACATGGTATAGTATGACCTTTTTTGAGCGACATACTATAGTATGACCTTTTTTGGGCGACATGGTATAGTATGACCTTTTTTGGGCGACATAGTATAGTATGACCTTTTTTGGGCGCGTCGTATAGTATGACTTTTTTTGGGCGACATAGTATAGTATGACCTTTTTTGGGCGACATACTATAGTATGACCTTTTTTGGGCGACATAGTATAGTATGACCTATTTTGAGCGACATAGTATAGTATGACCTATTTTGAGCGACATAGTATAGTATGACCTTTTTTGGGCGACATAGTATACTATGACATTCTTGAGCGACATGCTATAGTATGACCTTTTTTGGTGAAATTGTATTAGTTAACTAAGTCTCATACCTTTTGTCATGCTTAACTCACTTATATATTTTATAAGTAAATAGGTCTTTGAACCTGAGTAATAGTTCTTTATTCCTTTTTTCCTGTTTTCCAGGAGTCGCGGAGCAGTTCGCCATCGCTGAGGCAAAGCTGCGAGCCTGGGCCTCGATAGATGATGACGAAGAAGAGGAGGAGGAGGAGGAAGACTCCAATGATGAGGAAGGACAGGACTCTCACGGATTAGGTTCCAGATGACTTAGTTTTTATCAATGTAGCTTTATTAATACAATTTTATCCTGCATTCAGCAATTTATAAATAAACATTTGGCATCTCTTATATACATAAATAATAATAATAATAATAATAGTATTAGTTAAAAATCTATAAATCATCCATCTATCCATTATCCATTCATCTATCTATTATCCATCTATCATTCCATCCATCATCCCTAGGTGTTCTGAATCTTTGCTCCTCCCCCAGAAGCCCCCTCATCCAATCAGGTATTTGGAGCTGAGGTGGATGTTGTTGAGTCCTCCAGCCTGGTCTGTGCTGCCTCGCCCAGTGTCGCACGTCCACCAGAGACCTCTTCACCTCCTTCAGCCAGCGACTGCATGAGCCCATTCCTGGAGCAGGAGCAGCAGGAGCAGCAGGAGGTTCTGGGTGGTCATGAGGAGCAGCCGGCTCCTCTGGAGCAGCAGAGTCAGTTTTCCATCCCCCAGAAGCCAGAGTGGAGGCCTCGGGGGAGGAGCAGCAGGTTTGACTCCTGCTACTCCACCTCCCACTCCGAGTCTCCTGGAGAGGAGGAGGAGGATGAAGAGGAGGAGGAAGGCAGCGTCTTTCACGAGGTTCCTGCGTGGACCTTCAGCCCCATAAGCGTCTTCTCTGACCGTGCCTCCTCAGGTGTGGCGTCCTTTGATGAGGGGGAGGAGGAGGAGGAGGAGGAGGAGGAGGAGGAGTAGGAGGAGAAGGAAGAGGAGGAGAGGCATAAATAAGACGAAGAGAAGGAGGAGAAAGAGTATTTGATGTGATGTGTCGTCCATCTTTGAGTCTGTGTAGATCCTGGTTATGAAGAAATCTATTCTGCTTTTACTGTAAAACAACCTCCTCCTCCTCCTCCTGCGCCTCCCTCCATCATCTTTTCATGTCCAGGTCTCGCTCCACTGTTTATCATTGCTGGAAACAGTACACACTACACTATATATGTATATGTATATGTATATATATGTATGTGTATAGTGTGTGTGTATATGTGTACATATATATTTGGAGAGTTCAACCAGAATGTAAAGCTGTTGTTCAAACTGAGTTTTGTACATTTTTGTGAAAGGTCATGTGTTGCTATTCCATTGTTTTTTTATGGATATTTTGTAGTGTTGTTTTATTCTGGGTCATGTGGGTTTGGGCGATGTTTGATACTGAATGTCTGAATGTCCTGTGTGTGTGTGTGTGTGTGTGTGTGTGTAAATATATATATATATATATATATATATATATATATATATATATATATATATATATATATATATATATATATATATATATATATATATATATATATATATATATATATATATATATATATTTATTTATTTTTTTGGACAAACAATTCTTTTGTTGTCTTTCAAGAAACATAAAACTCTCTCAAACTTGATCTTTTCAAGTTGTTTTTCTTTAAATTTAATCATTCACTCATGTACAAAAACATGTTCATGTTCTCTGAAAAATAACGATGGCTGTTTCAAATGCATAAATCTCTATGTACATAGCGTGTACATACATTTCGTCCATGTATTTTCATATGTACAAAGCATATACAGGCCAGTGCCATATAAAGGGAGATACTACAGACTTATTGCTTGACTAGATACGCTGCAAATTAGCTTATACACTCTCTACGTTTAACTCCTTATACTTATATGGCGAGCACTACTTCACATTCTATATGCAAAAAAAGAAAAGGTTAAGACCTTAAGTTTGTTACACAAATGTTTTTACCCACAGAACAAAAATGAGCCCAGGTTGATGCTGTGTGAGTAAGATTGAAATATGACTCAAAAAACATGAAGTTTAAAATACTTACATCCATTTGCTATCTGACTCAGGTCATAACAAGGACTCTCTCACACACACACACACACACACACACACACTTTGTTCTATGACAGTTTTGACTTGTGGGTCCCGCTGTGCTTCAGACAGTAGTAATAATTCTGTCTTTGGACGCCGTTCTGAATTGAAAATACACGTTAACACATCACAGGTGTGAATATCTACATGTGTGCGTATCAAATGTGTGTTTGTGTGCTCTGTACGTTTGCCATGTTCCTTCATGTCTGCGCTCCTTCATCATGCTATAAACACGCTTAAAACAGTAAATTCACATGGCAGAAGATTCATACACAACCTCATTGAATCAGCCTCCATAAGTTCAAAGAGGCCAAACGTGGAGTAACGTATATTCATGCCAACACCTCCGTAATGTGCTTCATCATCTGGGGCCCTGTGGTGCTGCTGAGCCTGGTGGGCCTCTGGAAGCTGCCGTTGTCACAGTAAAATGAACAGATCCCAGCTGATAGTGGACGTTTAGGGGCTGATATGGGCACTTTATAGTCAAATCAACTAAAACAAATACTGATGATATGATGTGTGACTCTGCCAGGGCTGTAAACAACTGGACAAACTAATGAGGATCCTTCTGGTTATGAAATGGATTTACTGCATAATCACTGTAGATGTTTTGCATCAGCTGACACACAAACCAACACCTCCTGATTCATCTGCTGTTAATAGGTAGTTTGTTTGAATTCATATCTCATGTGCTCATTAGAATATTTGTTCCATTTCTTTGTTCTTCTTCTTCCTCAATCACTGCTTTCTTTTTTCAAACTCTCATTATCTGCATGTGACTTGTTTTTCTCTCCTTGGATGTGTGATGTCACAAGGTTTTTTACATGATGTTATTTTGGCTGAGACTCGGATGATGTTGGAGTCTATGCCGGATTTAAACACACACACACACACACACATCCAGGTGTATACACACATTCAGAGTGGGGCTGGTGATGCTCCATATTTTACTTATTGTTAACAAATCTTGTAAAAATCTCAAACCAACAATGACTGAGATCTTCTAACAAAGTTTTTTTTCGTCTGTTTCATACACACCCATTAAACATGTAAATGAGCCTCGTTACTGAGTGACATCTCATTCGATATGAGCTTTATATAACAGTCCTAAATACTCTGCAGCACCAAATGTGTAATAATCCGCAGATGAAAATGGTCGTTTTTAGATTTGTACTTGGTCAAATTTGAGGTGACGTGATTTAATCCCTGAAAGTTTCAAGGTTTAGATGTGATCTTTTCACCAGGAGTTGATCACTCACAGATTTCTGATCAACGCGTCCCGATGTATTTGAGAGGTGACGACATGAAGAATTTCAATTCTACGACTGTGGCCACCGGAGGATGAAAAACTGACCAATCAGACGTTACTGCAACTAATAAGACAGTTCAGGTCGTCAAAAATCTATTGATTATTGAAACAATTAATAGGCCTAAAACCAGGAAATAATCAGAGACCAGAAGCTGGAACCAGAGAATTGGTACATTTTAGAATTAAAAATGACTCAAATCGATTAATTGATTATCAAAATAGCTGTTGATTAAGTTGGGGATTGATCGTTAAATAGTGAGTTATTCTACATATTTAGTCATTGTAAAAGGTATTGATAGACTTTATTATTTTATATTGGACAGTATGTCTTTGGGCCTATGCATTATTTTTTACCTTTTGTATTATTTTCAATAATCAAAATAGTTGGTGATTAATATAATAATTGTCAACTGATCAATTAATCAAATAATTGTTGCAGTAAGTTCAATAATATTTTTTTGCAACGGATGCTCATGCAGAAATATTCCAGTAGATCCCAAGATAACATTTATAGCTGGAGATGAGCAGGATGCATCTTATTTGAGGGAATATCTCACATCCTTTTTCTGAAAATAAAACTACATGTGAGTCATTTCTAAACATATTTAGACTTTTATGAAAACCCCTGAGTGACTTCATTCAGAGGAATTCAACATTTTTTTTTGTTTTTACTTTCTGAATCAGACGAAGCGACGGAGCAGGAGAGACAATAAACGACTTTGATCTTGATATTTTCATATTTGTTGACAGCAATAAAAAATATAAAACACCAGCAGCCACAGTTTGACTCACTCGATCACACAGAACGTCGTATAAACGATTTCTAGGCTGGATCAGGAAGGATGAAGGAGACGTCTACAAATGTAAGAAACGCTAGTGAGGGCATCACAATGATCAGGATCAATCAGAACGATCAGAACAATCAGGATGATCAGGATGATCAGGATCAATCAGAATGATCAGAACGATCAGGATGATCAGGATGATCAGGATGATCAGGATCAATCAGAACGATCAGGATGATCAGGATCGATCAGATTGATCAGGATGATCAGGATCAATCAGATTGATCAGGATCGATCAGGATGATCAGGATCGATCAGGATGATCAGGATCGATCAGAATGATCAGGATGATCAGGATTGATCAGAATGATCAGGATGATCAGGATTGATCAGGATCGATCAGGATGATCAGGATGATCATGATTGATCAGATCAATCAGAATGATCAGGATGATCAGGATTGATCAGGATGATCAGGATCAATCAGGATGATCAGGATAATCAGGATCAATCAGAACGATCAGGATGATCAGGATCGTTCAGATTGATCAGGATGATCAGGATCGATCAGATTGATCAGGATCGATCAGGATGATCAGGATCGATCAGGATGATCAGGATCGATCAGAATGATCAGGATGATCAGGATTGATCAGAATGATCAGGATGATCAGGATTGATCAGGATCGATCAGGATGATCAGGATGATCAGGATGATCATGATTGATCAG
>JAYKQN010000058.1:232500-245000 GCA_036785175.1 Eupleurogrammus muticus | reverse complement strand
ACAAACCACGTTACCCACAATCCACGTTACCCACAAACCACGTTACCCACAATCCACGTTACCCACAAACCGTGACCCACAAACCATGGTACACATAAACCACGTTACCCACACACAGGTGGAACTTCTATGGGAGAAAGGCTGTGGTGTGAGAACAATGCTGCTGACAGGTTGTAATTACTGGTTCACAGATGAGAGCTCATGAAAACCAGCGTTACTGCAGCAGAAAAAAGCTTTTTGACTTCTCGCGTTAGGGAACCCCAAGCTGTATAGATTTCTACAAACACACCACAAACAGCAAAACTCAGAAATGATGCAAAACCAAAAAAACACATAAAACTAATGGAACAAAAAGCACTGCAGAAGAAAAATACTGCACAAAAACACAAAAACCACAACAACTGTCCGTCTCTGTTGCCATTGAAACATGATGCTCTGCAGCTGAACACAATGACGTGTTGAAACGAGCAATAACAAGTTTGGAAATGTAAAAATGTGTGAGAAATTATCACTTCTGTTCCATTATAAATAAAAAGTCTTTGTCATTACTTGAGCGTCCCGTTGCCATGGCAACGGTGATGCTCTGTGACTCTGCACCGTTTCCTTCCTGCAGATGTTTTGGGGCTTTGTGTGTGTTTTTTAATATTTGTAGCATTTGCAGAAGTGTTTTTTGTGTTGTTGCATTTGCTTTATGTGTTTGTGTTTATTCGTTTTGCATCATCTCTGTATTTGCAGCGTTTTACTGTTTGCGGATGTGTTTGTTCCTGTCTGCCCTTTTTATCGTAGTTCCCATCTCAGTGTATAAAAAGAAAATAAAGCTCATCCTGCTGTTTGAAAAATGGATTGATCAGTTAAAGATAGATAGATAAGACTTTTATGGCACATATACTTTAAATCCATATCATTGATTGAGTTTTAAACCAAAATTGTAAGTAAGATGTTCAAAACCCGTTTCTGTGTGTTTGTGATGTCATGACTCACAGACGACTTATAAGAAACACACAAAGCTACGACCGGAGCCTGAGATCACACAGGAAAACCCTGCTGGATCCTGACACACACACACACACACACACACACACACACACACACACACACACACACACATGTTTTACCATCCTCCTCTTACCTCCACCAGTTCTTTGTCTTGATCAGCACAGGAAAGTGTCTGAGAGCCTGAGAGAGAACATAAAAAAGGTTTTAAATTGAGTTTAAACCCTTCACCTCAATAATAAACCTTCATAACCTGAATCAGTGTTAACTTTATTTATAAAGCACATTTTAAAAAACATGGTGGCTTACTAAAGTTCTTCATATCACAATAAAAGCAATAGCAAACAGCATAGGAGTAATAGCATGTAACATACAAACATCAAAACATCAGACTTACAGTGGTTTGTGAAACTATTTGATTACACACAGGTGGATTCCATTTATCATCGTTAGTCATTTAGGTCAACATTGAATCATTCAGAGATCCTCACTGAACTTCTGGACAGAGTTTATTGCACTAAAGTAAAGGGGCTGAATGATTTTGCATGCCCAATTTTTCGTTTTTTATTTGTTAAAAAAGTTTAAAATCTCCAATAAAGTGTGTTCCACTTCATGATTGTGTCCCACTTGTTGATTCTTCACAAGAAATTACAGTTTTATATCTTTATGTTTGAAGCCTGAAATGTGGCAAAAGGTCACAAAGTTCAAGGGGGCCACATAGTTTCGCAAGCCACTGTAACACCACTGGGTCTAAGGACACCTGCAATAATCGAGCTGTCCAATCAGCATCTGAATAATTATTTAGTGTGTGTAGAAAACATTTTAGATCTTTGAGTTCATCTCATAAAAAGTTGGAGTAAAACAAAAGTGTTGTTGTGGATCCTAAATGTTCGTTTTGACAGTGAATTACAGATATTTGCTGATTCTACATGTTGTTGTGTTCACATTTCGAAGCTGCTCCTCGCCCCCTGTTGGTTTTAAAAGAATGCAGATCCATCTGCACCAGGATGTGTGGAGCCCGTTGAGGTGAACTCACTGTTGGGCGTCTCCGTGTCGCTGATGGCCGACACCGTCTTCAGGGCTGATTTCAGAGGGAGCTGAACATTGGACACCACAGGACTGAAGGAGGAGGAGGACTCTGTGGAGATCTACATGGAGAGAGGATTAACACCAGGCAGCCACACACACACACACACACACACAAACAGGGACCAGACGGGTATGTGTGCGTGCACATGGACACATCACAGGTGAGGGCACAGAGAACAGGTGAGATACAGGAAATGGCCGCGTGTTTCTACAGGTGAGAACCTACCAGGACTGACTATCTGTGCCTTTACCTACTGCTGCATGCTGCACTCATGCCCCGCCCCCCGCCCTCAGCCCTGCCCCCCGGCAACCCCCGCACGCCTCACACCTGTTCGGTGCTCACCAGGAAGCGGACCCCCTGCCGGGCGGTGCCGGCGCGGCCACGGCCGCGGGGCGAGCCGGGGGGGCTGTCGGGGGTCAGGCCGGCCAGCTGCTGGGGGGGGGCCCCGTTGTCCTGGACCAGCTGACGCAGGTAGTCCAGGCGGCGCTGGCGACCCAGCTGGTAGGACAGCAGCGACTGGAGCTGCAGACGCTCGATGGAGCCGAGGAGGATCATGGAGTCTGGAGACAGGAAACAGACGTTGTCATGGCAACCCCACACCTGGTGTCATTTATCATTCTGGTTATTCCATGTCAAAAATAAAAAAATACACAAATGGACTTTTAAATGACCAGAAACATTTTAAGACCTGATGAATGATCTTAAACTGCATTTTAACACATTTTGACCTTCTCATCCTGTCAAACCTAGTTTGTAGAATTTGTGTTTTGTAGAGAAACTGAGCTGATGGCCACCGTACAGACCCAGACAGCTCCTCCAGAACCAGAACCAGCTTCTATTATTTCAACATGGACTCACCCCTGGACTCCACCAGAGCCAGCGTTTTGAGCTGAGCCGTCAGCAGCATCTCCTGCAGGTCGCGATACGACGAGCTGAGAGTGATGAAGCGCACGTCTCTGACCATGATGTCCTCCACGCGGATGTTGTACTTCCTGAAACCAGACGTGAGGAGACAGACATTGTTGTCCTTTTCTTATTGAAAACACACACCATCGTGGAATGAAAAGCATCAATTGTCATCACTGGTGTCTGAATAATGATTGATGTTGACATTCAGGGTGAAAAAACATGGAACAAAGCTCATATCTGTACGTAGAAAATAAGAGACAGCATCTAAATTAATGCTAGACAGGAAATTTGCTGTGATGACTGTAAAACGTAGATTCCTCAAAAATAAAGTTGCTGTTCTGACAAGAAATCATCTGCAACTGCTGAAATAAATCAGGTTTTTAGGTGTAGTCAAAGTCTTCTCTTAGTTTCTCTAGTGTAGTTTGTAAAGAAAAGAAACAGCGCCAAAGATGCCAGGTTTCACCACCAGGTGGCGCCTGTTGGAAGCTTCATTTACACCAATGTTACCAAACTAAAAAGTTAAAATACAAACTCCTTGGTGTGATCCTGAAAACTTGACATCAGATAGTTTAACTCTCCTAAAAAGGTTAAAACACATGCTATTAACTCGTTTTATTTTCTAGATGAATTAAATATTTTAGATTTATCCTTATTTTCGTTACTCGCTCAACAATATTTATTATTTTCAGCAGCCGGTGAAGTTATCTCCTACTTTATGAACCATTCACAAATCAAAACTGTAAATGTTTTTATCCCGTGAGCTGAGACAGATTCTCATTGGTTCTCAAATGGTCCATTTTACATTCACCCAGCGGCCGGTCCTGGCCCCCAGCCCACATGTTGCCCCCCCACTCACTCGTGGTGCCCCATGCCCAGCTCGGGCAGGTAGGGCAGCTTCTTGATCCTGATGATGGAGTCGTACAGCGACGGCTGCAGAGCCTGAGCCACGGCGTTGGCCAGGATGACGGCGATCATCACGGGCAGGATGTGAGAGATCTGACCCGTCAGCTCAAACACGATGACGGCTGTGGACACAGTGTGGGTGACGGCCCCCGACAGGGCGGCAGCTCCTGGGGGGGGATTAAACCATTCGATACGTGATGTTACATGATGTTACATGATGTTAAATGAAGTCACATGATGGTTAATATTGGTAAATGTGAATGTGTTCCATTAATCGGACGCCAGGCCGCTGGAAGACAGCAAATCCATTCATAACATTCAACAGATTCCTGTCACACTAAGAGGCTTTGAATGATTTTCTCTTTCACTTCGGCCCTGAATGTAATGTTCACCTTAAGTGAAACCAGTTTTCATCAGTGGCGATGGGGGATAAAAACGAAGCAATTTCAGCAGGAAGTGGCCTGGTCATCAAGGTATATTAGAAACTAGGTGGTGGATTAACCTACAAGATATAAAACACATCTAACGCTCACCAACTACAGCGTAACCACCAGGAACTATGGGATACACGCTGCCGTCGGCATGGATACCATCAGGAAACATGGCCGCCATGATCTCCCCGACCAGTCGGCCGAACGCTGCACCTGTCAATCACACACACATCCAGCAAAATAAAAAACATTTTAGGGATTATTTTGTCATTATTGCATTAAAATTAAAAATTAAAAACAGAGGAAATAATAATCACCAATCAGGAAAACTGGCATGAAGGCTCCACACGGAACGGGCATGGTGGTGGCGACAGCTGACATCCAGAACTGAGAGGAGAGTGAGAGAGAGTGTGTGTGTGTGTGTGTGTGTGTGTGTGTGTGTGTGTGTGTGTGTGTGTGTGTGTGACTAAGGAAATTTAGTCTAGAGACTCATTCAAGAATATGTTGATAAACACTATCAACTTTTTAAATTATTTTTAATGCATTTTCAAAGAATAGAGTCTCTGGTTGTGTGTTGCTGAATATTCAACATTAACAAGGTGTTCTTGAACGCACCTTGAAGTCGTACCAGCTCCACTAGGTTTGAACATTCATCCACAATAAATAAACGTGAGACCCCTGGAGACGCTGACCTTCATGATGATGAAGAGGACGAGCGTGATGAAGACGTTGACCTGCGGGTGTTTCCAGGCCTGGTGGTGGCTGATGTAGTCGAACTCCTCGGCGACGCCCTGGCGACACCACGTCCGGTTGTCGAACAGCGCGACCAGAGACTCGTGTTGCGTCAGCTGATGGAAACAAGTCAGACGTGAGTTTATGTTTAGAGAAATGAGGTTTAAAGAGTTTGTGCAGAAAAAAACGTGCGTTTGCTGTTTGTTTCTAATGCAAATGCCTGTGATTCCTTTATTCATTTCACATTTCTGTGCAATGCTCATTTGGACTTTTACAGAGTTTTAAATTTGTTATTTCTCTTTTCAGTGTAACTTTCTAGTTTTCTGTGCTTTTCTTGTTTTTGCATCTTTCTATAATTGAGCGTCTGTGTAAAAACAGGTAAAAAGTTTGTCCCTAAACTTCCCTCATGTTTTTCTATAAGCTTGTTTTATGCAGGATGCAGGATATCCATTTCTCCTCATGTGTCCAGTTTTCCAACCACATTCATGTGACTTATGTTTACATTTCTTTTCTTTTTGCACAGATACTGAAATGATTTATTTGGCATTTCTGCAACTCTGGCTGCACTTTTATAAACTGACATGCCTGAAAACAACTATTTCTGTACCCAATTGTACTAAAACCGTGACATTTTCTGTTGATAAAAAATGCTTTATAATTCCAGCCCAGATCTGCATACATAGTGCATAGTGACCTACAAACGAATCTCACTTCATCGGATGATCAGAGGGTGTGAACGTCTGTTCTCACCTGTCCAGCCATGAACTGTCCAAAGCCTGGAGGGAACGTGAGGGTGGAGACCAGCAGGGTGACCAGGGCCGGGTACACCAGGCGCCTGACAGGGAGAGAGGGGCTGGGGGGTCATTAATGGGGGGGGGTTTAAAAATAGCTGCTATGATGTGTAGAATTGACCCAATTAATAGAAGAGCTTTGAATTCCTTAATCCAGTGGTTCTCAAATAGTGAGGCTCCATCAAGGGGGGGGGATTTGACCTCGGGGAACATGCTTTTTTATTTTTGTATTTGGATTTTTTTTACTGTCCTAGAATAAAGTGCAATTGCACCTCCACTCCATTAGGGGGCAGCAGAGTGTTCACAGGGAGCATACAGCACAGAGTATGAGTATGAAGTGTAGACACCAAGTGACACCATGAAAACATATTTAACAGGGATGAGAAGACAGGCGGAGAGAGACGGAGATAAAGAGACAAACGAAAGTCTCCCAAAGCTAAGACGAGGAAATATGACGAAGCGTCTGTAGCGCTTGGTTCACTGTGAAAGACCGGTGTGTTACTGAGTCTGAGTAACACTCCGGGGCGGGATATGTTTTATTTTTCCATGGGGGGTGACAGAAACTAATATAGAAGCACTGGTCTGATACGACCTTAACGTTTGACCCGTAATGACGAACCGGTTTGAGCTGAGCACAACGTTCATCTTTGATTCAGCAGTTTTTAATGTGGAGTTTTTGGTGTAATTCAGGGACGTTTGTGTAAAGTGTCTCATACTCACTTCCTCAGCAGGAACTTGTTGATAGTTTTCTGTTTCCTCATGCACTCCACAATCAGCCGGTTGAGGTAGACAAACAGAGCACCACCAAAACCACAGGCGATGCTGGAAAAAACAGGCACGACTCACATGTTTAATCTATTAGACACGTCCAGAGATCCACTTTAAATATGTACAGGATGTAATCAACCTTCAATCTACAAAACAGGAGAGATGACAAAAAGATGAGGAAAAAGTGCTAAAAGTCAACAATATGAAGTCTCAGTTATCATTAATACACTTTCAGAGAGTTTATTGTTGTTAGAGCTGCAAATTATGAATATTTTGATAGAAGGTTCAGAATAGAAAAGCAGGATAATAATAATGGAGACTCATGTTATAGTTGGCAACTAATCAATATAATGAGTCTTTGTTCAATACAACTAAAATATAATGAGTATATTTCAATATAATTAGTTATTTGGTTCATTAAACGGTGTAAAATTTCTGGGACATAATAAATCAATAATAAACACATGATCATCACACATCATCAGGGTTAACTCGACATCAGGTCACTATGTCAGGTCTGACCCCGACCCTGACCCTGACCCTGACCCCGACCCTGACCCTGACCCTGACCCTGACCCCGACCCTGACCCTGACCCCGACCCTGACCCTGACCCTGACCCCGACCCTGACCCTGACCCTACACTCACCCCAGGATGGCGAACGCCGGAAGCTCCTGGAGGTCAAACGGGAAATCCAGACGGAAACGGGTCTTAAAGAGAGCAGTGATGGTTTCTGAGGAGAAGAACATGAAAACTACAATATACATTCAATACAACGTACAGTATCCTGGGGAAACAGAAACTATTCCCAGAATCCTGAGATTCATTTTCCTCAGAATATAGTGAATTCTGCCTTTTTCTGTGGCCCTAATACTCTTCTGCACATTAGGAATCATTATTCAAATTAAAATTACAATACAATTAAATAAAAAACACAATAAGACTGAACTGAACAGTCGAATTATAAAAATCTCAAGTTTTTGTTTTTCTAAAATTTTACTATTGTTCTTCAAAGAATACAAAAATAAAAATCACCCATATCAGAAAAAGAACTTAAAATGAGCTGAATTATCTGCCAGTAAAACCAGATCATTCTGCTCAATAGTTGTACCAGAAACAAGGTAATTTCCCTGTTTCCTGGTCAGTGTGTTATCACCAGGATTGGACTGATGCTCTCGTACCTTCCTCCTGGTTCCACACCGCCAACACCCTGAAAATGAAAGCACTGAAGGTGGCGGCGAAGAAGCCCCTCCAGTAGTTCCTCACAGCGAAAAACGTGGATGTGACCTCGATACTGAACAGAACGCCTAGAGGACACAAAAAACACACTTAGAACACAGAAACTAGAGTTAACTCAGAGGGAAATCAGGTTTAAAAAGGCTAAAGTTGTTGATATCCAGTAAAGCGTTGGATAGACTGAAGAAGAGTAAATATCCATATTACCGTATTTACAGGACTATAAGGCTCAGTCTGAGTTCTGTGTGTCATTACTGTATTTAACACACACATAAGGAACCTAACTATAGGGGAGGGTTTATATACACACATAGATATATACACACATACATAGATATACACACACATAGATATATACACACATACATAGATATACACACACATAGATATATACACATAGATATATACACATAGATATACACACATAGATATACACACATAGATATACACACACATAGATATATACACACATAGATATATACACATAGATATATACACATAGATATATACACACATAGATATATACACACATAGATATATACACACATAGATATATACACACAGATAGATATATACACACATAGATATATACCCATAGATATATACACATAGATATATACACACATAGATATATACACATAGATATATACACACATAGATATATACACATAGATATATACACACATAGATATATACACACAGAGATATATACACACATAGATATATACACACATAGATATATACACACATAGATATATACACACAGATAGATATATACACACATAGATATATACACATAGATATATACACATAGATATACACACATAGATATACACACACATAGATATATACACACATAGATATATACACATAGATATATACACACATAGATATATACACATAGATATATACACACATAGATATATACACATAGATATATACACACATAGATATATACACACAGAGATATATACACACATAGATATATACACACATAGATATATACACACATAGATATATACACACAGATAGATATATACACACATAGATATATACACATAGATATATACACATAGATATATACACATAGATATACACACATAGATATATACACATAGATATACACACATAGATATATACACACATAGATATACACACACACATAGATATACACACACATAGATATACACACACATAGATATACACACACACATAGATATACACACACATAGATATATACACACATAGATATATACACACATAGATATATACACACATAGATATACACACAGATAGATATATACACACATAGATATATACACATAGATATATACACATAGATATATACACATAGATATACACACATAGATATATACACATAGATATACACACATAGATATATACACACATAGATATACACACACACATAGATATACACACACATAGATATACACACACATAGATATACACACACATAGATATATACACACATAGATATACACACACACATAGATATACACACATAGATATATACACACATAGATATATACACACATAGATATACACACATAGATATACACACATAGATATATACACACATAGATATACACACACACATAGATATACACACACATAGATATACACACACATAGATATATACACACATAGATATACACACACACATAGATATACACACATAGATATATACACACATAGATATATACACATAGATATACACACATAGATATACACACATAGATATACACACACATAGATATATACACACATAGATATATACACATAGATATACACACACATAGATATATACACACATAGATATATACACATAGATATATACACATAGATATATACACATAGATATACACACATAGATATATACACATAGATATACACACATAGATATATACACACATAGATATACACACACACATAGATATACACACACATAGATATACACACACATAGATATACACACACATAGATATATACACACATAGATATACACACACACATAGATATACACACATAGATATATACACACATAGATATATACACACATAGATATACACACATAGATATACACACATAGATATATACACACATAGATATACACACACACATAGATATACACACACATAGATATACACACACATAGATATATACACACATAGATATACACACACACATAGATATACACACATAGATATATACACACATAGATATATACACATAGATATACACACATAGATATACACACATAGATATACACACACATAGATATATACACACATAGATATATACACATAGATATACACACACATAGATATATACACATAGATATACACACAGATATACACACATAGATATACACACACATAGATATATACACACATAGATATATACACACATAGATATACACACATAGATATATACACACATAGATATACACACATAGATATACACACACATAGATATATACACACATAGATATATACACACATAGATATATACACACATAGATATACACACAGATAGATATATATACACACATAGATATATACACATAGATATATACACATAGATATATACACATAGATATACACACATAGATATATACACATAGATATACACACATAGATATATACACACATAGATATACACACACACATAGATATACACACACATAGATATATACACACATAGATATACACACACACATAGATATACACACATAGATATATACACACATAGATATATACACACATAGATATACACACATAGATATACACACATAGATATATACACACATAGATATATACACACATAGATATACACACATAGATATACACACATAGATATATACACACATAGATATACACACACACATAGATATACACACACATAGATATACACACACATAGATATATACACACATAGATATACACACACACATAGATATACACACATAGATATATACACACATAGATATACACACACACATAGATATACACACACATAGATATATACACACATAGATATACACATATAGATATACACACATAGATATATACACACATAGATATATACACATAGATATACACACATAGATATATACACATAGATATACACACATAGATATATACACACACATAGATATACACACACATAGATATATACACATAGATATACACACACATAGATATAGACACACATAGATATATACACACATAGATATACACACATAGATATACACACACATAGATATACACACAGATATATACACACATAGATATATACACATAGATATATACACACATAGATATACACACATAGATATACACACATAGATATACACACACATAGATATATACACACATAGATATATACACACATAGATATACACACATAGATATACACACACATAGATATACACACACATAGATATATACACACATAGATATATACACATAGATATATACACATAGATATATACACACATAGATATATACACACATAGATATATACACATAGATATACACACATAGATATATACACACATAGATATACACACACATAGATATACACACATAGATATACACACACATAGATATACACACACATAGATATATACACATAGATATACACACACATAGATATACACACACATAGATATATACACACATAGATATATACACATAGATATATACACATAGATATACACACACATAGATATACACACACATAGATGTACACACACATAGATATATACACACATAGATATATACACACACATAGATATATACACACATAGATATATACACATAGATATATACACATAGATATATACACACATAGATATATACACACAGATATATACACACATAGATATATACACACACAGATATATACACACATAGATATATACACACATAGATATATACACATAGATATACACACATAGATATATACACACAGATATATACACACATAGATATATACACACATAGATATATACACATAGATATATACACATAGATATATACACACATAGATATATACACACAGATATATACACACATAGATATATACACACACAGATATATACACACATAGATATATACACACATAGATATACACACATAGATATACACACATAGATATATACACACAGATATATACACACATAGATATATACACACATAGATATATACACACAGATATATACACACATAGATATATACACACATAGATATATACACATAGATATATACACATAGATATACACACATAGATATATACACACAGATATATACACACATAGATATATACACACACAGATATATACACACATAGATATATACACACATAGATATATACACATAGATATACACACATAGATATATACACACAGATATATACACACATAGATATATACACACATAGATATATACACATAGATATATACACACACACATATACACACACATAGATATACACACACATAGATATATGCACACCCTTTAAGTCTATGCCCTTATAGTCGTGAAAACACGGTATTCAATCAGCTCAGTAATTATCTCTAATAATTATCTTGTATTGAACGTGTTTTACCTCCAATCGGGGCAGC
>JAYKQN010000058.1:65000-227500 GCA_036785175.1 Eupleurogrammus muticus | reverse complement strand
GGAAATGTTCAGTTTTCATTTCTTCTGCTAGTTTTACTGCTTTTAGTGAATGGTGACCATAGGAACGCTTCTCCCACTCATTCTCTGCTCTGATCCACTGATCCAGTCTCTGCTCTGTGATCCACTGTTCTAGTCTTTGCTCTGTGATCCACTGATCCAGTCTTTTCTCTGTGATCCACTGATCCAGTCTTTTCTCTGTGATCCACTGATCCAGTCTTTGCTCAGTGATCCACTGATCCAGTCTCTGCTCTGTGATCCACTGATCCAGTCTTTCTCTGTGATCCACTGATCCAGTCTCTGCTCTGTGATCCACTGATCCAGTCTTTGCTCTGTGATCCACTGATCCAGTCTTTTCTCTGTGATCCACTGATCCAGTCTCTGCTCTGTGATCCACTGATCCAGTCTCTGCTCTGTGATCCACTGATCCAGTCTCTGCTCTGTGATCCACTGATCCAGTCTTTGCTCTGTGATCCACTGATCCAGTCTTTCTCTGTGATCCACTGATCCAGTCTCTGCTCTGTGATCCGCTGATCCAGTCTTTGCTCTGTGATCCGCTGATCCAGTTTTTGCTCTGTGATCTGCTGATCCAGTCTCTGCTCTGTGATCCACTGATCCAGTCTCTGCTCTGTGATCCACTGATCCAGTCTTTGCTCTGTGATCCACTGATCCAGTCTCTGCTCTGATCCACTGATCCAGTCTCTGCTCTGTGATCCACTGTTCTAGTCTTTGCTCTGTGATCCACTGATCCAGTCTTTTCTCTGTGATCCACTGATCCAGTCTTTGCTCTGTGATCCACTGATCCGGTCTCTGCTCTGTGATCCACTGATCCGGTCTCTGCTCTGTGATCCACTGATCCGGTCTCTGCTCTGTGATCCACTGATCCAGTCTCTGCTCTGTGATCCACTGATCCAGTCTCTGCTCTGTGATCCACTGATCCAGTCTTTGCTCTGTGATCCACTGATCCAGTCTCTGCTCTGTGATCCACTGATCCAGTCTGTGCTCTGTGATCCACTGATCCAGTCTTTGCTCTGTGATCCACTGATCCAGTCTCTGCTCTGTGATCCACTGATCCAGTCTTTGCTCTGTGATCCACTGATCCAGTCTCTGCTCTGTGATCCACTGATCCAGTCTTTCCTCCAACTCGTACCACCTGTCTTATGTCTTAAACTCAGCTGTGTAGCTGATTTCCTTCAGTTTAAACTGTGCTTTATCAGCGTGTCTCTTTACCATTTTCAGGTTGTTAAAACAACCATGTTCTGCATAACGCACATCCCCGTTATTTTCACCAACATTTAGAAGAAAAATAAAATTAGAAGACTTTAATGTGCCCTTATAGTCCTGAAAACATGGTACCTTTTTCAGAACTGATTTTATTCGAGTGTCCAGTACATCCCCGTTATTTTAGTAAGAGTAAAGAGTAAAGGAAAGAAAAGAAATACACAACATAATATAATATAATATAATGTAATATAATATAATATAATATAATATAATATAATATAATATAATATATCATATTTCTAGTTCAGTAGTAGGACAGTGGTTCTCCTTAAAATCATAAAACTGGAGCACAGACTCCATCTTATAAAACTTTTGGCTTTTAGATGTTTTTATATAATGTGATGTAAAATAAATGATTAAATATCCAGTAAATTGTCATAATTCATTTTTATTCATTAATCTATTCACCCATTTATTTTCCCATATCTGCATTTGCATCTCAATATATAAATTGGTTAAATTAATAGGAAATAAAAATGCTAAGAGGAAATGTTGTCGGCGAGCAGCCAGAACTTGTTGACTCCGGCTTTTATAATAAATACAGTATATAATATAATAAATCAGATTGGCTGATGTTTGAGTGAATTTTACTCTACTTATTAAATACCAGGTGAAGGTTTGGATTCAGGTCAGGTTCTGATTAACTGGATGATTTATCATGACTTGTTTTTTAAAACCAGCAGATTGGATTATTACCAGGATAATGAATAAAGCAGCTTATTGTGTATGAACATGATGAGCATCTTCTACGTGTGCTACACAGCTGGGTCAGGATGATCACATTATAACTGGCAGCTGGGTCAGCTAAAAGAAGCATCACTGGACTCGTTTCTGCTTTTTTATCCACAGACGCTGCCAAAGCCTGGAATTCACTCCAATATCCAGAACATTCATAGATGTGCCGTCCCTCGAGAAGCTAAAAATGTGCTACTAACACATTTGCCAGATCCATATTCCATAAAAAACATAACGGTCAAGACAAAACAGGATTCAGGAGAAAAACCAGGAGAGCAACAGCTGGGAAGAAACAGGTGGAATCTGTCTACGGCCTCACAATGCGATGGTGAGAAAGAGTCAAGTTCAGTCAGGTCACTTAGCATTGACATTCATTTTGATTACACACACACACACACACACACACACACACACACAAACACTAATATTAACTGGTGCACCACAATCTGTAGCTGGAAATATTCTCAAAAATGCATTTCTTTGGTCTTTTGTTGTTTAGTTGAAACTCGAACCACAATATCAAGCCTTCTTTTTTAAGAAATATAAGAAAATATTCCTGATTTGTTCAAAAAAAGAAAAAAGGAAACAGCATCAAACAAAGTAGAGATTTACTAATAACTACTGACAACTAAACTAAACCCTTTTTTTTCAAACTTATTCAAGCTTGAAACGATACGTTGGATTTTACACATGGTTCATCTAAAAAATGTAGAATATGGATTAAATAATCACGTATATAAAACTATTCTATCTGTTGAAAGAAGCAGAATGTGAGATTTTTTCCACATACGCATTTCTCCTAAATGCCCTGAGCGGAAGAAAGAGGATTCAGGTCACAGTGGGATGCTGAGGCAGGACAAGCTGGTCAGGACGTCCACGTCACACACACAGACACACACATACACACACACACACACACACACACACACACACACACACACACACACACACACACACACACACACACATTGTTTTCGTGTGCTGGATCATGAGTTTTATTTGAGTCTAGTGGAAGTTCTGAAAGTGAAAAGTGAAAGATGCTGCTGAAAATTCCTTTTCCCACACTCACACTCACTCACACTCACTCACTCACACACACACACACACACGTCGTCTGGCACCTGCAGCCACACACACTCTTCCGTGTTCTTCTTGGCTCTCGCTCACATCCGTGGCTCAGTGGCTTCACAGATGTCTTCCTGTTCTAAAAACCAGAGCTGACGCCAGACATGTTCTCCACCTCTGCTGGTTCATTACATCACCTGAACACTAGGCTCATACACACACACATAGATATATACACACACACATAGATATATACACACACACACATAGATATATACACACACACACATAGATATATACACATGCACATATATATACACATACACATATATATATACACATATATATATATGTATATATATATATATAGACAGAGATCTGAGTAACAAAGGATTCCTTCAGTGAGTCAAAACAAACACAGTAAGGCAGTGATATTTTTTTAACTCTTTTCCAGCCTGACCAGCAGCAGCTTTTAGCATTATGTGATCACCATGTGATCACAATGTGATCATCATGTGATCACCATGTGATCATTATGTGATCATCATGTGACACCATGTGATCACCATGTGGTCATTATGTGCTGGGCCTCCATTTCCTGGTCCTACCACACAGGGAGACCTTTACCACATGGACCATGTTCCCATCACAGAGAAACACCATCAGTGTTACTCTCTGCAAAGTCAACGTGACCCAACAGAGGCTACAAATACAAACACACTCTTCATCTACACACACACACACACACACACACACACATGCTTCCATTACAGCCAGTGATAGTGAAGTAGTGTCTCTGGAGCTGTAATCAGATCAGTAGCAGACGCGTTGGACAACAGCCATAAAGACTTAACGTGGGAAAACAAACACTCCGTCTTCTCTTTTTCTGAGATAATCTGATGTGCGTAAAGACTTTATCTGGTGATTTGTATTTATAGGGTGAACTCAGCTGAGGATAATTTCAAAATCTTTGACTGATTCATCATTTAAGAATACAAAAATGACAACAGAAATTTATGCTTAGTAAGAAAAAACAGCTTGTGTTCAGAAAATCCTCGTATTGAAATAGCTGGAATTATTACTTATTTTACCGTTACATCAATACGGAGGACGTGAGGAGGATAAAATCAAACATCAACCTGCTTTTCTTTGGTGTATTTTCAAAGTTTCTGGTAAAATTTGAGCAAAAACTGGATGAAAAGACTCAAAAAATCACTGCAGTCTCCAGAATCTCTGGGCTGGTTGACGTTTTAAGATGATTCAAGAGATTAAATGACGTAATATGAGAGAATCAAGGCCAAGACATTTCTGAGGTAATTAAATATAAATATAAGTATATATAAATATAAACTTGACGATTACAGTTCAATTACTGACTTTAATGTGTCTGAGTGGTAGGACGAATATTAAGGTGTTAGTGTAGGCACACACACACACACACTTTTATTATTAAGTGCATCAGTCTGTTCTGGAGCCTCATCTGCAGTCATCAGTGTCTAGACATTAAACAATCTGACAGATCAGAGATCTGCACAAACACACACACACACACACACACACACACACACACACACACACACACACACACAGAGACACGTATGGTGGCAGCCAGCAGAGGGAGCTGTCTCTTCCTGACATTGAGATCTCTGCAGCTGGAGGTCATTGCTCAGATCCGTCGCATTTAATCCTGTTCACATCTTCTCCTGCTCAATGAGTCAGCTGCTGTTCTTTAGCTTCAGAGCTGACCACACACACACACACACACACACACACACACACACACACAATCTGTTGGTGTTACACACCCTGAGGATTGACCTTCAGAGCTTCACCCCCTGTACGTTTGTTTGTGGATCTGAGGAACCCGCTGAGGAACACTCTGAGGAACACTCTGAGGAACACGCTGAGGAATACGCTGAGGAATACGCTGAGGAACACACTGAGGAACACGCTGAGGAACACGCTAAGGAACACGCTGAGGAACACACTGAGGAACACACTGAGGAACACACTGAGGAGCACGCTGAGGAACACACTGAGGAACACGCTGAGGAACACACTGAGGAGCACGCTGAGGAACACGCTAAGGAACACGCTGAGGAACACACTGAGGAACACGCTGAGGAACACGCTGAGGAACACACTGAGGAACACGCTGAGGAACACACTGAATATCTAGCTGAGGAACACGCTGAGGAACACGCTGAGGAACACACTGAGGAACACACTGAGGAACACACTGAGGAACACACTGAGGAACACGCTGAGGAACACACTGAGGAACACACTGAATATCTAGCTGAGGAACACACTGAGGAACACGCTGAGGAACACACTGAGGAACACACTGAGGAACACGCTGAGGAACACGCTGAGGAACACGCTGAGGAACACACTGAATATCTAGCTGAGGAACACGCTGAGGAACACGCTGAGGAACACACTGAGGAACACACTGAGGAACACACTGAATATCTAGCTGAGGAACACGCTGAGGAACACACTGAATATCTAGCTGAGGAACACGCTGAGGAACACGCTGAGGAACACGCTGAGGAACACACTGAGGAACACGCTGAATATCTAGCTGAGGAACACACTGAGGAACACACTGAATATCTAGCTGAGGAACACGCTGAGGAACATGCTGAGGAACACACTGAGGAACACGCTGAGGAACACACTGAGGAACAGGCTGAGGAACACACTGAGGAACAGGCTGAGGAACACGCTGAGGAACACACTGAGGAACACGCTAAGGAACACGCTGAGGAACATGCTGAGGAACACGCTGAGGAACACACTGAGGAACACACTGAGGAACACACTGAATATCTAGCTGAGGAACACGCTGAGGAACACACTGAGGAACACACTGAGGAACACACGGAATATCTAGCTGAGGAACACGCTGAGGAACACGCTGAGGAACACACTGAGGAACACACTGAGGAACACACTGAATATCTAGCTGAGGAACACGCTGAGGAACACACTGAGGAACACACTGAGGAACACACGGAATATCTAGCTGAGGAACACGCTGAGGAACACGCTGAGGAACACACTGAGGAACACACTGAGGAACACACTGAATATCTAGCTGAGGAACACGCTGAGGAACACACTGAGGAACACACTGAGGAACACACTGAGGAACACACTGAATATCTAGCTGAGGAACACACTGAGGAACACGCTGAGGAACACACTGAGGAACACACTGAGGAACACGCTGAGGAACACGCTGAGGAACACGCTGAGGAACACACTGAATATCTAGTTGAGGAACACGCTGAGGAACACGCTGAGGAACACACTGAGGAACACACTGAGGAACACACTGAGGAACACACTGAATATCTAGCTGAGGA
This sequence comes from Eupleurogrammus muticus, assembly GCA_036785175.1. NCBI lineage: Eukaryota > Metazoa > Chordata > Actinopteri > Scombriformes > Trichiuridae > Eupleurogrammus > Eupleurogrammus muticus. The sequence continues at coordinate 221,045 of JAYKQN010000058.1, read as the reverse complement.
ACACGCTGAGGAACACGCTGAGGAACACACTGAGGAACACACTGAGGAACACACTGAATATCTAGCTGAGGAACACGCTGAGGAACACACTGAGGAACACGCTGAATATCTAGCTGAGGAACACACTGAGGAACACACTGAATATCTAGCTGAGGAACACACTGAGGAACATGCTGAGGAACACACTGAGGAACAGGCTGAGGAACACGCTGAGGAACATGCTGAGGAACACGCTGAGGAACACACTGAGGAACACACTGAGGAACACACTGAATATCTAGCTGAGGAACACGCTGAGGAACACACTGAGGAACACACTGAGGAACACACTGAATATCTAGCTGAGGAACACACTGAGGAACACGCTGAGGAACACACTGAGGAACACGCTAAGGAACACACTGAGGAACATGCTAAGGAACACGCTGAGGAACATGCTGAGGAACACGCTGAGGAACACACTGAATATCTAGCTGAGGAACACGCTGAGGAACACACTGAGGAACACGCTGAGGAACACACTGAGGAACACACTGAGGAACCCGCTGCGTGATCACCACTTACGTTGGCACTTTGCACATGGGTCCTTCTCGTACTCCAGCAGTTCGGCGGCGCGGCCGCGGACGCTGGTCGTCCGCCGCAGTCCTCCGCCATCCCGAACGCCGCCGTCTCGAAGGCGAGCCGCCTCCTCCTTGGCGTAGACACGCAGCTCCTGAGTGTAGCGTCCATACATCTGGAGAGGACAGAGCAGCAGAAATACTACATATTCAGCAGGAGTAAGAAGATAGGAGATAAGGAAGATAATGCTGTAACATTTGAAGATTATAGATTATAATTGGGATAAATTATTATAACTATTGAGATAAGGAGAGAGAAGACAATACAGTTAGTGTAAAAAAAATCCTACAATTTATGTTAAAAGTTTGGATCTACATATCAGTTCTATAATTGTGTTGACAGGTCAACGTTTTTCCTGTCTGCTATACTGAGTCTAAAAGGAAATGAGCTTAGCACTGACATTTCCTGAGGGTCAGTGAACATCCTGTGTTAGTCAGGAATCACTGAATAAAAACGGAATAAAACTGAATAAAAACAGAATAAAATTGAATAAAACTGAATAAAAACAGAATAAAACTGAATAAAACTGAATAAAAACAGAATAAAACTGAATAAAAACAGAATAAAACTGAATAAAAACAGAAGCATCATGACGAGTTGTGAGATGATATTTTACACTGCTGCAGGATAGAGATGAGATACTCAAGTCTTTGGGATTTTAACTTTTCCTGATACTAATAATCAAACGTTTTCAATTCACTTTAATTCAATTTATTTGTTCAGCCTAGAATCACAAATCACAGATTTGCCCAAACGGGCTTTACAGTTTGTACAACAGCAACAACATCCCCTGTCCTTAGAGCCTCACATCTACAAGGTAAAACTCTAAAAACAGAAGAACCTCAGGAAGAGAAACAGAGGAGGATCCCTCTTCAGGACGGACAGGCTGCAGTAGATGATGTGTGCAGGTGGAAACATTACAGGGAAAACTGGACATTACAAACAGACAAACAGAAATGTAATGAATATGAAAATGAATTTTCAATATCTATCAAAAATTCCCATGTGATGCACAGATCTGAAAACTGAAGTTGATCCAAACAGAAACACGGAGACACTTCTTGTTTTTATAGATAATGTAGATAGAACAGAGAGTGGAGGTAGGAAATCAAAAGTATTTTACATATTCCTTTGCCTACTATAGATATATATTACTAGTAATTAGTGGGAGAGGAAGGAAAAAGACAATGAAAGGTCAAGTTGGTGGTTTTGTTTTATCAGTTAATGCTTCAAATGAAGAGTCAAGTCAAATAAAAAAAGGCTGAAGCTGAGTTTCATAAATTGAAGCCACCAGCCCTGACCCCAACATGTCAACCAGTACACCTAAACAACTGGGCTGGAAAAACAGAAAGAAAAATTCAGAGCTTTGACCATCTCAAGATCACGTTTCCTGAAATCGTGGTTTTTAATCTAAAATGATGAAAGTTCAGGCCTTCGCCGAAAACACCTCTCAAGCTAATTAAATAATAAACAAATTAGATTATCAGTACATTAACAATCTATTTCTGTTTATCTCACAATGTTGAAGCTACATTAAAATCATAACAATATTAACTTGATTACTTATAAATTAATCATTTCTTCATCAATTTTACTCTATTAGCACATTTTTTCACATTGTTTTATTATTGTGTCCAGTTTGTATTTATTATTATTCATTGTCTTCTGATTTCTCTGCTGCATACAGGTAGAGCAGGTAGTGACTTTACTTTAAATTATATTAGTGTCTCATTGGGTTATAGTAAAAAGCTCTGAACACATCAACTTAATAGCAGCAGCTTAATATTCCAAAGAATTCACAACTTTACTCAAGTCTCGTTTCAGGAAATGAAGGCTGATCTCTGTCCTGACTTTCAGGCAGATGAGATGCACCTGTGAGTTTCCAGGTGATTGACTCTGCAGGGCTCCTTGACTCTAACGAGGAGGGAGGAGTTCTGGAGGATTCATGGAGGATAAAAGCTGCGTCTGAAGCTCAGAGGCATCATTGCAGCTTCTGTAGTTACTCACTTCACCATAATGGAGCTTTTCAGGTGGCTGCTTGGTGTTGTGGTGGTTCTTAGTTTGACTATTGATGTTGGTGCACAGCAACGCTGGCAAACGCCTCTGCAGAAACCGCAAACTGCCCAGCAGGCGAAGGTGCCTCCACCTTATGATGAATGCAACGTGGAGGACCAGGAGAAGATCCTGTGTGGTCCTCAGGACATTACGGCTGAGCAGTGTGAGAACATCAACTGCTGCTCTGATGGACAGCTATGCTACTACGGGAAAGCAGGTGAGTGTTAACGGTTTCTGCAGCTGGGATTCTCTCCTGCAGCAGACTAACTGGACTGTTCTGGCCTCAGTGACGGTCCAGTGTACCAGGGACGGCCAGTTCGTGGTGGTCCTGGCTAGAGATGCCACTCTGCCCCGCATCGACGTGGATTCAGTCAGTCTGCTGGAGAACAACGATGCCTCCTGTGACCCGGCTGAAACCACCTCTGCCTTTGCCATCTTCCAGTTCCCTGTGACCAAATGTGGTACCACACTCAAGGTGGGTGGAGAGGTCTGGTTTGGCAGAATTATTAAAATAAACCTTGCTGAAAGCTGCAACTGGCCCAGCTTAATGGTCAGTGGTGAAGGAACGTTTCCACAGCCTGAGGAACTTTAGTTTGACCAGTTAAACTCTGAACTGAGCCAGTTTGCTACTCAAATTAGAATAAGTTCCAACACATCATTGCAGAATCACTTCCCAGATTGTAGAAAAGCAGCAGTTGTAGCTGCTTTAGGGTAAAGGGACCAGCAACTGACTTGTCAAACTTTAATCTGTAATCATTGGTTTATTGATCCTCCTGTAGGAGGATGATGGCTATGTGGTCTATGAGAACCACTTGTCGTCCTCCTATGAAGTGGGGGTCGGCCCCAGAGGATCCATCACCAGGGACAGCCACTTTGAGTGAGTTCATGTGAGATCAATCCACCTGATTAGTTCTGATCCGCTGAGGTTTCCTGAGACCTGGTCTATGTTCTGGTCCAGGCTCCTGTTCCAGTGCCGCTACTACGGAGCTGCTGCCGAGGCCCTGGTCCTGGAGGTGAACTCAGTTCCTCCTCCGGTTCCGGTGGCTGCTCTCGGACCTTTGGGCGTGGACCTCAGACTGGGCAACGGCCAGTGTCCCAACAAGGGCTGTGTGGAGGGTGAGTGTTGCTACAGCCCAAACATCTACTGATGTAAAGCTGTACTAACTATGATCATTAACCCATTCCAGCAGAGGCAGCGTATCTGTCCTTTTACACCCTGGAGGACTACCCCATCACCAAACAGCTGAGGGAACCTCTGTATGTTGAGGTGCGGATCCTGGACAGATCTGACCCCAACATCATCCTGACCCTGGAGCAATGCTGGGCCACAGCCACCCCCAACCCTCGCAGCATGCCTCAGTGGGACCTTCTGGCCGACGGGTTGGTAAAAACAGAATCTGAAGTTGAAGGCACCATGCTATGCTGGTTTAAGGAAGAGGGGTTTCTGGTTCCAGGTGTCCCTACCGAGATGACCGCTACCTGACCACCATGGTGCCAGTGGACTCCTCCTCTGGTCTTCAATTCCCGTCTCACTACAAACGGTTCATTGTTAAGATGTTCACGTTCGTGGATCAGAACTCCTTCAACCCTCAGCAGGAATCGGTATGTTCTCTCCTCATAGCACAAACGTCCCATTAAAAAGCCTCTACTAGTCTGCATGTCCCTCCGTTTCCAGGTGTTCATCCACTGTGCCACAGCTGTCTGTTACGAGAGTGGATCCACCTCCTGTTCACAGCCATGCCACCGCCAACGTGAGTTCAGTTTACTGTCTGTTAATGTTAAACAACACTATAAATGGCTGCTTTTAGAGTCCTTTAGTTCACTCAACCTATAGCATCTTTCACTCTTCTGGTTAAACAAAGCACTAATGTAGAACCCCTTCTCTTGCAGGAAGATCTGTAGCTGCAGCAAAGAAGGTTTCTGGCCAGTCAACTTTAATCTCCAGCGGTCAGGTGATCTTCACCTCAGACCTATGATTGGCTGCAGCTTTGTGTGACCATGACTTTTAATAAAAGCTTGTGAAAGCGCTCACTAAAACTTTGTTCTGAATTTTTTCTTAAGGTCAAACTACACTTGATCAAAGCACTGGATTTCTCTGCTCAAGTAGCATCAAGATTTTAGTCTTCATGCATTTATACATAAAACAATCTGAAGTTGAAATTGAAAATGTTCATATGGTTTCTTGTATAAAATCTCAATTGCATTACAACTGGATACTGACAAGTTCTATTACTATAGACTATAACGGAACAGTGTTGTATGCAGCTGGATTTTCTCAAGCTATGGAAAATGACTAGGAAGCAGCAAAACTTGGTTTTTATCTTATTTCCAGGATGCATCCTAGTCCTGTAATAGGCACTACACCCCCCCCCTTATTGAGATGAGCCTCACGATTCCTCCAGATCAGCTTTCTGCTTCATGAACCGGGAGGAGCAGAGCTGCTGTCAGGATGCTCAGCTCCCTCCACTTTAACCTCCAACCTGCTGGAAGCATTTAAGCAACACACAGCTCTACATCACAGCACATAAGACGGCAAAGGATAAATGAAAACATGTTTTGCTGTCATTTGTTGTCAATTCAAGATTTCAGAGGTGTGATGCGTGTTTGGCAATGTTAGAAAATATTGGAGTCATAGGATTAATTATAGCAGTAGTTTACCCTATTTTCATGACCAAAAGGCTGTCTCAGGTCTGTGTGTCATTACTGTATTTAACACCCACATAAGGAACTAAGCGAAACTGAGTTTGGTTGTGCTTTAAGTATTGATTACGAAGTACTAACATTTGGCAAGTTTATTTGTAGAGCACAATGCATACACAGGGCAATTCAAAGTGCTTTACAGTTACACAAAATCACAAAAGGAAAATCATAAAACATAGAATTCATCAATTTAAAAAAAAGTTAAGAGTGTAGATAAGATACTTTCAGTTTTCATATGCATCATATTTGCTCAGTGATCAGCTGATCCTGTCTCTGCTCTGTGATCCACTGATCCAGTCTTTGCTCTGTGATCCACTGATCCAGTCTCTGCTCTGTGATCCATTGATCCAGTCTTTCCTCCAACTCGTACCACCTGTCTTATGTCTTAAACTCAGCTGTGTAGCTGATTTCCTTCAGTTTAAACTGTGCTTTATCAGCGTGTCTCTTTACCATTTTCAGGTTGTTAAAACAACGATGTTCTGCATAACGCACATCCCCGTTATTTTATCTACAATCCATGCCCACACTTCCCCTACATACACACATAGGGCGCACCAACATTTTGAAGAAAAATAAAATTAGAAGACTTTAATGTGCCCTTATAGTCCTGAAAACATGGTACCTTTTTCAGAACTGATTTTATTCGAGTGTCCAGTTTGTTTAAAAATGAGGAAAGTATTGATGAAACTTAGTATTCTCGTGTTGTCTTTGTGATGCAGAGAGAACACGACCTTCCTGCTGCACTGGTCAATGCATTTAAAAATGCAGCGTCATGTTATTTCTAGTATATTGTTTACAGTAAACACAAAAAAATCTAGCCATAAAAGATTATCTTGATCAAAAACACAATCTTTGCATTTCCTGAATTCATCGATGAATATCTGAACTTTTAAAAACCTGCAGCACAGTGACAGACACGTTGTTTTTCTGCATGTTCATCCTCAGGAGCTGATTCACAGCAACATCAAATCTTAACTTTCTTCCTCAGTCCCGTTGTTGGCAAACACACTCCGCTGCGCCCACACACTCAGTATAGACACAGCAAAACACAGCAAACACCCACTAACATGAATAAATGGCTGTGAGAAGCCATCTCTGTCCATCTGGAGCACGGCCCCCTGGGGGGGCAGCAGGTGGGAGCCTGTGGGGTAAATGAGCTGTTATCTCTAACTAGTTTACCAACTTCTGTACCTACATTAGTCAGTTCACCTCCCACTCTGCAGCCTTCTCTCCCAGTTCAACCCACTGGTTGCTGCTCATAGACAGCAGTTACCAGTTTTCCTGTTTGGTGCATAATATAAATCTATCCATTCATCTAATGTTTCTGTTCATTTAGGGCCATTCTGAGGCTTGATGCCACCCTGGAGACAGAAAGCTGAGCGTGGAATGAGCAGCCGCCATGACTCAGTCTGAATATCTCCCTCAGGTCAAGTCAATTCAACTCAATTTTGTTTGTTTTAGCCCAAATCACAAATTCACCCCAGGGGGTTTAGTCTGTACAGCAGCAATATCACATCTGTCATTAGAGCCCCACATCGTCCCATGAAATCCATTAAACAGGAAGAACTAAAGGAAAAATCTCAGAAGGATTTTTCTTCCGGGATGAACATGTTTCCTTGTTCTACGGTATTAGAAACCAACCAATGGTCAATTTACATAAAATCTATGCATCCAAAATGTGACTTGGAATATTCCTCCAAAACTAATAAAATTACACCAAAAAACAATTACATTTCTTCAAGAAAGGGGCTGGAAATATAAGATTTTCTTCTTCTTGCTCCTTTTCAATCACAAAATGTAAAAATGTAGTTTAATTTTTATTGAAATATTGTTTCCATCATCCAGAATAAATAAAAAATAAATTTAATTAAATCATGGACACTGTAGTTTAACTTGAGAATCAATACAGGATACAGATATTTCTGAAATTTCACTTTTAAATTACTTCACATTCGAGATGCACTGAAAAAACAAACAGGCTGGATTAAAAGAGAAAAGTATTGACAGTAAATTTGTTGTTTGTCCAGCTCCTAACGGCGTGTTCTGACCGGCTACAGGCTTCATTCAGTTTTAATAAAAGACTTCAGTCGATGCATGAAAAATGAAGTTTAACTGGCTTCAACTTCTTCATCGCTTCAGCCCAACATGCTTCTGTTTTACTACATTCATGGAAAAAGAAAAAAGAAAGAAGCTCATCTACAGATAAATAAAATCTAAATAAATTTCTCTTCAAGATGACAATTTGGTTAAGTTGTATTATGGTAAGTTTTTTATTACTAAATCTAGAGCACAGAAGTTGTCATGAACCAGTAGATGATGATAAAAACACCAACCTGCAGGTTGATGTGGTGAAGAGAGATTAATGAGATTATTAATGAGAATGAGACCATTGGACCATTTTCCTAAAATTCATCTTAAAAAAATCACAGAGCAGAGACTGGATCAGTGGATCACAGAGCAGAGACTGGATCAGTGGATCACAGAGCAAAGAACTAGTGGGAGAAGCGTTCCTATGGTCACCATTCACTAAAAGCAGTAAAACTAGCAGAAGAAATGAAAACTGAACATTTCCGTCTTGGTGCCATTTCTCCATCCAGACCAGGACTACGGTAGCACAGCAACTTCCAGCAGATTATAACGCATCATTTAGAGGAAAGTGACTCTGATGGTGAAGAAAGTGAAGCTGGCATGTTTGATGGAGATTTAGCTGCTGTTGGAATCAGAGGATGAGGACTTTGATGGTTTGATTGATGACATTACCCCGCTCTATTTTTAAATACACACACTTGTGTGCTTGTTTTATCCGTGTGTTTTACCATGATGATTAAAAATGTTAGTACTTTGTAATCAATACTTAAATAAAGCACAACCAAACTCAGTTTTGCTCCTGCTCTATGCGTATATATCTATGTGTATATTTATCTATGTGTGTATATATCTATGTGTGTATATATCTATGTGTGTATATATCTATGTGTATATATCTATGTGTGTATATATCTGTGTGTATATATCTATGTGTGTATATATCTGTGTGTATATATCTATGTGTGTATATATCTATGTGTATATATCTATGTGTGTATATATATGTGTGTATATATCTATGTGTGTATATATCTATGTGTGTATATATCGATGTGTATATATCTATGTGTGTATATATCTGTGTGTATATATCTATGTGTGTATATATCTATGTGTATATATCTATGTGTGTATATATCTATGTGTATATATCTATGTGTGTATATATCTGTGTGTATATATCTATGTGTGTATATATCTATGTGTGTATATATCTATGTGTATATATCTATGTGTGTATATATCTATGTGTGTATATATTTATGTGTATATTTATCTATGTGTGTATATATCTATGTGTGTATATATCTATGTGTGTATATATCTATGTGTGTATATATTTATGTGTATATATATCTATGTGTGTATATATCTATGTGTGTATATATCTATGTGTGTATATATTTATGTGTATATTTATCTATGTGTGTATATATCTATGTGTGTGTATATATCTATGTGTATATATCTGTGTGTATATATCTATGTGTGTATATATCTGTGTGTATATATCTATGTGTGTATATATCTATGTGTGTGTATATCTATGTGTATATATCTATGTGTGTATATATCTATGTGTATATATCTATGTGTGTATATATCTATGTGTGTATATCTATGTGTATATATCTATGTGTGTATATATCTATGTGTATATATCTTTGTGTGTATATATCTGTGTGTATATATCTATGTGTATATATCTATGTGTGTATATATCTATGTGTATATATCTATGTGTGTATATCTATGTGTATATATCTATGTGTGTATATATCTATGTGTATATATCTTTGTGTGTATATATCTGTGTGTATATATCTATGTGTATATATCTATGTGTGTATATCTATGTGTATATATCTATGTGTGTATATATCTATGTGTATATATCTTTGTGTGTATATATCTGTGTGTATATATCTATGTGTGTATATATCTATGTGTATATATCTATGTGTGTATATATCTATGTTTATATATATATCTATGTGTGTATATCTATGTTTATATATCTATGTGTGTATATATCTATGTGTATATTTATCTATGTGTGTATATCTATGTGTATATATCTATGTGCGTATATCTATGTGTATATATCTATGTGTATATATATCTATGTGTATATATCTATGTGTGTATATCTATGTGTGTATATCTATGTGTATATATCTATGTGTATATATATCTATGTGTATATATCTATGTGTGTATATCTATGTGTGTATATCTATGTGTATATATCTATGTGTATATATCTATGTGTATATATCTATGTGTGTATATATCTATGTGTATATATCTATGTGTATATATCTATGTGTATATATCTATGTGTATATATCTATGTGTGTATATTAACCCTCCCCTATAGTTAGGTTCCTTATGTGTGTGTTAAACACAGTAATGACACACAGAACTCAGACTGAGCCTTTTAGTACGGAGCCTTATAGTCCTGTAAATACGGTAATCTATTCTGTGGTGTGACAGTAGCAGGACGTCGTTACTGAGACGTTTGTACCATTAATTCTTATTATTGATGAGACCTGGGGAACAACAACAGGACTGAAGCAAAAACTAATCTGGGCACCGTGTCCTCTAGGGACAGAAAATTGAATTAGAGGAGGAAGTGACAGATTTGACTCATCCTGTGTCAACATTTGCATTAATATCGGTAGCGCAGGCTGTTTTTAGAATAGTTATCTATGAGTCACCACGGAGGTAAACATGGAAAACCTTGATGCTGTCAAATGGACCTTCACACACCAGAAAATACACCTACACACACTCGTTTTAGTAGGAAAGAGGCAGAAAGGGTGAGTGGGGGGGTGTCAGGGAGAGGGATCAAGCTGAGAGTCTGACGTCTTGTCAGAAAAAGATTGGGGGGGGCACAGACACCATGACACTCATCACAAACAGGCTCAAAATGAACATTAGCTGCAGTCAAGGCAGGAAAACACAGAAAAACAAGCTGGGACGTAAACCTGCATCAACTACTCTAGACATGGACAAACTTCACTCACAGACTAAAGACGTGTTTTTGTTGGTGGACAGTAACTATGTTCATATAAATAATTCACCATGTAAAAATCACTGAGGAATCCACACAAAATATATTCTGACTCTTTAAAGCATCTTCCATCTCATAGTTGTGTTTTAAAGCATGATTTTTCTCCTCTGGTTCAGTCCTCCTCTTCAGCTGCTCCCAGTAAACTGAACTAGTAATAATGATGATAATAATAATAATAATAATGACAATAATAATAATGACGATAAAACCACTGGACACCCCCCAGGAGTCAAAGAAAGAGCTCACACACACACACACACACTAATAATGAGCAGGTGAACATAACAAAGCTTTTTATATTCACCTCAGGAGCTGGTGGAGACCAAAACAAGGCTAAAAGGAGAAAAAATGCTGGATCTGAATGATAAACAACTGTTTTTCATATCTACTTTATGAGGTATCGATGATGTGCCATATTAATAAACTACAGCTTTAAATAGTTTCATTTCATGATAATTTTTTATGGGTTTTCACATTTAATAAAAATGATTGTATTATTGATAATTATTTGATAGCTCCTGCAGTTTATGCAAACTAATATTTTCCAAATATTCCATTTTAAAATGATTCTCATTGTGTGTGAACACACCCTACAGAGTAGGTACGAGCTGAATGAAGTGAAGCGAGCTGTTTCTCTGCAGCAGGTTCTGTACCAGAACTGGTTGGAAATGACAGAACCTGAAATGGACTCATGCCAGTTGCTGTGTGGGAGAAAAGAGAGAATGCTGACTATGAAGAACTGGACCCCCTGAAGATACAGCACGTCTGTGTGTGTGTGTGTGTGTGTGTGTGTGTGTGTGTGTGTGACAAAGGGGAGAATATAGTGATATTTAATTTATATATGAGAATCTCTACATTTTCTTTATAAAGAACAATGAAACATCTCCTGGTTCCATCATCTCATCATCATCTGCTCCCAGTTACCAGCCCAACGGGTCTGAGACACATCACACCAGGCAAAACGAAAGAGAAGGAGCGATCCAGATCTCCTGCTGAGTCCAGTTCTCTGAGAACAGGGTGATTGCAGATTTAATCTGTGTAGAGAACACACTAACAGTGCATTGGACTGTGCACCCAACACACAGTTCAGTGAAACGACAGCTGCCAACTCTTCCTTTCATGCAGAGAACACCAGACTTCTGTCGTCCTGCAACACTTTTTTTACTTGAAATTGTTGCAGTGTGGTCTTTAAATATTTATCCACCCTAGACATACAGAAACAAACCTGAAGCATCATGATAGCTCAGAGACAAACAGGCCATGGATTTATAAGGACTGCTGCAGCTCCCTGTTCTGGACCGGGTTCTGGCAGGAGGACGGAGGCTCAGCCGGTTCAGGTGGATCAGGACGCTGATTTCTGCAGCAGGTAAAGCTGAGCTTCCTGCTGCTGCAGGACACGATGCTGCTGCCTCTAACATCTGTTCACCTGTCAGACACATGTGTAGGTAGGGCATCAGCATGTGTAGGAACACACATACCTGCCTACACACATGCACCCACACACACACTACATGCACATGCAGTCACCTACTGTGCAACAACGGGCCCACGCTGCTGGAGGACAACAACGTGCCGCTCTGGAGCTCTGACACATCCAGACCTCCCACACCTCTGAATAAAAGCTTCAGAAGGAGTGTTTCAACACTCTGACACCAAGTCACTGCAACTCTGAGTCTCTCTTTTCTCTCCAGCCACTGACCTGCCTTTTCTCCGGTTTACCTGCTCATCCCAAGAGATGGCGAGCAGGTTCCCAGAATGCACTGCCCTGACAGCAACAGTAGGAGCTGGTTTCTTCAAACTGTCAGAATCTCTCCCACCGCATCTCTTTACACTGCAGGAGAATAACAGATGCTGCAAATAAGGAGCTGAGCTTATTAAGATGAAAAAGCACACAGCGCTTCCTTCATGAGAGTCGTAATCATTATGAATAGCTCGTTTATTTTCTTTGCTAATGACTCCAGAGAGGTCAGTGATGGTTGTGAATTGCTTTCTCATAAATATTCAAGGCATTGTGTGTGGTGCAGTGGCTGAAAGTGCAGCATGAATTCTACTGTGCACAGTGCATGAATGGAAAGAATGTACATATCACTAGTTGGTTGGTTCTGCTCAGAGTGAAATTAAATGCAATGTAATTACATGAGCTATTCAGTTGTGAAGTTGTTTATATTATACGTTCATGACACCCACGTCGTGGCTTAATAGAATATCCCAGTAATGCTCACTGATAGTAAATCTGAAGCACCAACAGTGTCTATGAATAAAAAGGTTATTTTTGTACCAATGGCTCAGGAAACGCTGCAGTCCAACAGCTGCAGATTCTAAGAAAAGACTATTGCACAAAAAGGTGTAAATACTTGAGGGAACTGTCATTTTTGTACAACAGCTGAGAATGAGGAAATGACATTTCTGCGCTGAGAACTTATCAGACACATCTGGATTTGTCTGTCTCTGCTGCTCCTGAATTCTGAATCTTTCTGACGGCAGACAATAACATGCATAGGCTCCTTTGTCAATATTAGAATCTAATTTTAGCAGCGGCTGCACATGACAGATCAGAACCCATCAGATCAGAATGTGTGGGTATCCATCAGGAGAACACAGGCTTTGTTTGATTGACTCTAGAAGGGATCAGGACACAAGAGGCGCGATGGCTTCATGTGCAGAAACACACATGGTCTATTTTTAGGTGATGGACCGGGATGCAGGGAGTGAATGATAAAGCCATTGATTGGAGTGTTGTGGTCAGGGGGGGGGCAGCACCATCCACAGTGTCTCTGACTGCCATTTAACATTAGTATTGATCTTTACACCCAGACACACGGCTCAGCATTGATCTTCACACCAAGAGGAGCAGAAAAGGCACCGCTGCACCTCTCAGAAACCAGACAGCAACAAAAGAGAAAGAAAACAGTCCCACAGCCAGGCTGAAAAGACGATCACTGCACCAGTCCACAGATCTCCTGGTGTCAGGGCCCCGGGCTACCACTGCCATCCTGCTGCTGACATGAGGCGAGAAAACTGGTGCAGGAGGCAATTAATATTCAGAAACACTCCAGTTCTAGTTCAGAAGTAGAAGCGGCCGCTCCAGGAAGGAGGGACGATGGCAGAGGGATGGATGGGGGGGCGAGGAGGACCGGAGGAGATAAGGAAGACGCACGACGTGAGTGAAATACATCACAGGGCTCTTAAATGTGAAGGATATTACCATGTTCATAATGGAGCATCAGGCCGCACATAGTGGATAAGAAGGAGAAGGAGCTGCTGCACCTGTGGATCCAGGTGAAGGCTGCAGACAGAGGTCTGACAGACAAACCTGGCTGCTCAACATTTGCGTATTTATTTGCATATTGCATATCTCCCTCTACACGACCCGGTCCAAACTCACCAAAGTTTGCTGGTACTGGAGCGTCCTGGTCTCGGCCTTGTCCTTCACCATGCTGCTCATTAAGACGCGGGTCCGGGATTAATGATCGCGTTCATTAATCTGCGGAGGAGTCGCTGCCATCGCGTGTAACAGGTTCCCTGAAATCACGAGACCCGCTGCATGATGCAAAGCGCCGCGTGCGTGCGTGTGTGCGTGCGTGCGTGAGCGCGCGTGATCCAGATGCGCGTGCAGCGCTGTCGCCCCGCAGCAGAGCGGCTGGTTGCGGTTTGTCCGTGAAGCGCCGCCTCGTCTGTTCTCTGTTCGGTTCTGTTCGGTTCTGTTCGGTTCTGTTCGGTTCTCTACCGGAGCTGCTGCCGGACGATGATGAGGTTGGGGGTTTAACGTGCGTGTGCGCGCGTGGGGGTGGGGGGGTCAGGTGCGGGATAAATGCGTGTTTCTGCAGCTGTTCTGTGACTCATCATGAGGAGATAAAGACATCATGTAGTCAACGCCACTTAAAACACTGAGTCATTCATCCTGCTCAGAATAAAGGTGAAACACACCTGGATGCTTCACATCTTTATGTAACAGCCACAGAATGTTCCACACTGTGTGTGTGTGTGTGTGTGTGTGTGAAGCTGCAATGTTTTATTATAATTAGTTATTATCACTAATTCAATTCAGTCATTTTTAATTCTAAAATGTCCAGATTCTCTGGTTCAGCTTCTGTTCTCTGATTATTTCCTGGTTTCTTTATTCTTCTATAATAGTAAACTGATGATCTTTGGGTTGTGGACAAAAAAAGACATTTTAGCTTCAATCTGCAGCTTTAGAAACACTGATCAACATTTAACGAACCAAACAACTAATCGATTTAATCATTCTAATAATCAATACATGGATAGACTATCAGAGTCATTAGTTGCAGTCGTATATTTGAAGTATAGTTTATACAAGGATTTTTCTTCATAAAGACACATTTTCAGAAATTAATTTTGATTTATTTAACTGATATTACTCAAGTTCCAAAAATGCTTCTTGGATTTCTCTAGATCAACATAAGTCAATAATCAGCTGGCAGGTAAATATCTGAATCTTCAAACTCCATCAAACTTAAAGCGTCTGTGACTTCATGTTCCCTTTATTTTTATTTTTATTTTTATTTTTGTAGGATGTTTAATGTTCTCTGAGGCAAACCGGGGAAACAGGAACTCTGACAGGCTTCCACGTGTGACGGGTTTACGTGATACTGAATTATTCCTGAGTGGTGGATGTTGTTGTGATGCAGGACGTCACAAACAACACGTGACATGTGTGAGCTTCATAAACAACAGACTGCGTCTGCATCCATACATAGAATAGTTCAGGTTAAAACTGTAGCGAGAATCTGAATCTGCTTCATGCTCAGTATATTTATATTTTAGTCTTCTTAGTTTGGCTGTTGAAAAGCTCCACAACAATCAACAAAGTGTGTGTTACTTGTTCATCGCTCCTGGTTCGTGTGTGTGTGTGTGTGTGTGTGTGTGTGTGTGGGCTATATCAACACTGAAAGCTCTCACAAGAACTTGTGGCTTTTCTGATCATTTCCTCAGATGACGTCTCTCATCCTGCTGTGAGCTCATCTCACTGGACACACACACACACACACACACACACACACACACACACTGGTGCAGCTGCATGGACCGTGTGTGTGTGTGTGTGTGTGTGTGACTGGACTCAGGACTAAATGGACGCCATCACATCTGATGATTTCATTGGCTGCAGAGTGTCAGACTGTCTGATCCCTGTAGGTTAACGTCCTCTGATTGGCTGACAGATAAAACAGTCCCGCACAAGCCTGCAGCTGATTGGCTGTTGGCAAGGCAACCGGTTCAAAGCTCCGGACCCCAGGATGAACCAGAACCTCTGAGACCACCGAGGGAGGGGGTCGATTTCCCCCCAAAAACACACATTCCCGTGTAAACTCCAATTGAATTATTGATGACCTTCAACCTTTCACCTGCAGCTGCAGACAGGTGGAGGCAGCACGGCCCCCAGCAGAGACCTGGGGTCTGCCCCCCAGCACCAGCACTGACCCACATCCTCCATCTCCACAGGATATACTACACAATACTGCAGAGTACTACAGGATATACTACACAATACTGCAGAGTACTGCAGGATACTACAAACGTCCACAGCCGTGTGGTTCTGAACGTGTTCAGATGAAGCAGTTCTGACGTCAGCGAGCTCAGAACCACAGGATGAGACATGAGGAATGGACCCGTGTGGTTCTGATTCACTTATGGACGTGTCCGTGATCTGAGTTTTAGTAGAAGTATCGCGTTAGTGAAGTATCGCGTTAGTGAAGTATCACCAAACCAACTTGTGTCTCTGAACATCACAGACGATGAATATGCACGAGTCTCCTTCACTGTGTGGGTCACTCACTGGGATAACCAGCAAGTTGTGACATCACAAATCCAGCTGCAGGCTGGATTACAGAGTACTACAGAGTACTACAGAGTAATACAGTATTCTACAGAATATACAGAGTACTAGAGAGTACTACAGTATCGGGATTCCCAACCAGCTGTACCTGGTTCTGATTCTATGTGAAAATGTACAAAATGCTGTAAAATACTAGGAAATGAAGCCAAATCACCAGAACCGAACCAGAACCTTCAATCACTATTTGAGACAAAGTTGGACAGATGGATGTGAGACTGAGGTCCATACTCACGGTTCTGATGCTGCGTCTTCTTCTGGTCTCAGTCCTCCTGCTGGTTCTGAGCGTCAGCTGCGTCCCTCCATCCTTCAGGAGACAGGAACCAGAGCTACAGGTACCAGCAGAACCTTCACAGGAACCAGAGCTACAGGTACCAGCAGAACCTTCACAGGAACCAGAGCTACAGGTACCAGCAGAACCTTCACAGGAACCAGAGCTACAGGTACCAGCAGAACCTTCACAAGAACCAGAGCTACAGGTACCAGCAGAACTTTCACAAGAACCAGAGCTACAGGTAGCACCAGAACCTCACTGGGTCATGTGGACCGGCCTGTTGCTGCAATCCATCAGCTCCGCGTCAAAGTTGTCGACGCAGCGCGTAATTACCGCTTCTGCACGTCCGGTGAACAGGAGCAGGCAGGTGGACCGGCTGGGTCTGGAGACCAGGAGAGACCGGGAGAGACCAGGAGAGACTGGGAGAGACCGGGAGAGACCGGGAGAGACCAGGAGAGACCAGGAGAGACCGGGAGAGACCGGGAGAGACCAGGAGAGACCGGGAGAGACCGGGAGAGACCAGGAGAGACCGGGAGAGACCAGGAGAGACCAGGAGAGACCAGGAGAGACCGGTAGAGACCGGGCGTCTGGAGACGTGACGGGATGGAGACGCAGAGGAAACTCTAACACATTCTCCACAGGCTCCTCGTCCTCGGCTTCATTGGGGGTGGGAGGGGGGCAGCGGGGTACCGGGAGTCGCGTCCGTGATGCAATGCGGGAACTGGCGGTGCCATGTCCCGCAGCCTCCTCCGTGCGTGCAGAAATGAGACGCTGCTCCGCTCGTCGTCTGCGGCGCCGCGCGTTCGTCTTAATTAACGCCGGTGGGATTGTGAGAGACAAGAGGAGCACGCCTCCTGCTGCTGCTCCTCCTGCTGCTGCTCCTCCTGCTGCTGCTGCTGCTGAATGTGAACGACCACACGCTTCAGGGTCTAAATCAGGCGTCACGCGTCTTAATGAAGCCACATGAAGGTTTGAGCGGACCGGTGGGTGGACACGTGACCAGGTGACCAGGTGACCAGGTGACCAGGTGTGACTAGAATGAGGATGGACCCCCCATGTTTCCTCTGTCCTCACATCTATTGGTCAGACGTCCTGCACCACAGACTGAGTCTTCCAGCTGCAATGTAGTTAGTTATCTGTAGTCAGTTATCTTTAGTTAGTTATCTGTAGTCAGTTATCTGTAGTCAGTTATCTGTAGTTAGTTATCTGTAGTTAGTTATCTGTAGTTAGTTATCTGTAGTCAGTTATCTGTAGTCAGTTTTCTGTAGTTAGTTATCTGTAGTCAGTTATCTGTAGTTAGTTATCTGTAGTTAGTTATCTGTAGTCAGTTATCTGTAGTCAGTTATCTGTAGTTAGTTATCTGTAGTCAGTTTTCTGTAGTTAGTTATCTGTAGTCAGTTATCTGTAGTTAGTTATCTGTAGTTAGTTATCTGTAGTCAGTTATCTATAGTCAGTTATCTGTAGTTAGTTATCTGTAGTTAGTTATATGTAGTTAGTTATCTGTAGTTAGTTATCTGTAGTTAGTTATATGTAGTTAGTTATCTATAGTCAGTTATCTATAGTCAGTTATCTGTAGTTAGTTATCTGTAGTTAGTTATATGTAGTCAGTTATCTGTAGTCAGTTATCTATAGTCAGTTATCTATAGTCAGTTATCTATAGTCAGTTATCTATAGTCAGTTATCTATAGTCAGTTATCTGTAGTCAGTTATCTGTAGTTAGTTATCTGTAGTCAGTTATCTATAGTCAGTTATCTGTAGTTAGTTATCTGTAGTTAGTTATCTGTAGTCAGTTA
Source organism: Eupleurogrammus muticus (assembly GCA_036785175.1). NCBI lineage: Eukaryota > Metazoa > Chordata > Actinopteri > Scombriformes > Trichiuridae > Eupleurogrammus > Eupleurogrammus muticus. The sequence continues at coordinate 202,587 of JAYKQN010000058.1, read as the reverse complement.
TCTGTAGTCAGTTATCTGTAGTCAGTTATCTGTAGTTAGTTATCTGTAGTTAGTTATCTGTAGTCAGTTATCTGTAGTCAGTTATCTGTAGTTAGTTATCTGTAGTCAGTTATCTGTAGTCAGTTATCTGTAGTTAGTTATCTGTAGTCAGTTTTCTGTAGTCAGTTATCTGTAGTCAGTTATCTGTAGTTAGTTATCTGTAGTTAGTTATCTGTAGTCAGTTTTCTGTAGTCAGTTTTCTGTAGTCAGTTATCTGTAGTCAGTTATCTATAGTCAGTTATCTATAGTCAGTTATCTATAGTCAGTTATCTGTAGTCAGTTATCTGTAGTTAGTTATCTGTAGTTAGTTATCTGTAGTCAGTTATCTGTAGTCAGTTATCTATAGTCAGTTATCTATAGTCAGTTATCTGTAGTCAGTTATCTGTAGTTAGTTATCTGTAGTCAGTTATCTATAGTCAGTTATCTGTAGTCAGTTATCTGTAGTTAGTTATCTGTAGTTAGTTATATGTAGTTAGTTATCTGTAGTCAGTTATCTGTAGTCAGTTATCTGTAGTCAGTTATCTATAGTCAGTTATCTATAGTCAGTTATCTGTAGTCAGTTATCTGTAGTTAGTTATCTGTAGTCAGTTATCTATAGTCAGTTATCTGTAGTCAGTTATCTGTAGTTAGTTATCTGTAGTCAGTTATCTGTAGTCAGTTATCTGTAGTCAGTTATCTGTAGTTAGTTATCTGTAGTTAGTTATCTGTAGTCAGTTTTCTGTAGTCAGTTATCTGTAGTCAGTTATCTGTAGTTAGTTATCTGTAGTTAGTTATCTGTAGTCAGTTTTCTGTAGTCAGTTATCTGTAGTCAGTTATCTATAGTCAGTTATCTATAGTCAGTTATCTATAGTCAGTTATCTGTAGTCAGTTATCTGTAGTTAGTTATCTGTAGTTAGTTATCTGTAGTCAGTTATCTGTAGTCAGTTATCTATAGTCAGTTATCTATAGTCAGTTATCTGTAGTCAGTTATCTGTAGTTAGTTATCTGTAGTCAGTTATCTATAGTCAGTTATCTGTAGTCAGTTATCTGTAGTCAGTTATCTATAGTCAGTTATCTGTAGTTAGTTATCTGTAGTTAGTTATATGTAGTTAGTTATCTGTAGTCAGTTATCTGTAGTCAGTTATCTGTAGTCAGTTATCTATAGTCAGTTATCTATAGTCAGTTATCTGTAGTCAGTTATCTGTAGTTAGTTATCTGTAGTCAGTTATCTGTAGTCAGTTATCTATAGTCAGTTATCTGTAGTTAGTTATCTGTAGTTAGTTATATGTAGTTAGTTATCTGTAGTCAGTTATCTGTAGTCAGTTATCTGTAGTCAGTTATCTATAGTCAGTTATCTATAGTCAGTTATCTGTAGTTAGTTATCTGTAGTTAGTTATCTGTAGTCAGTTATCTGTAGTCAGTTATCTGTAGTCAGTTATCTGTAGTTAGTTATCTGTAGTTAGTTATCTGTAGTCAGTTTTCTGTAGTCAGTTATCTGTAGTCAGTTATCTGTAGTTAGTTATCTGTAGTTAGTTATCTGTAGTCAGTTTTCTGTAGTCAGTTTTCTGTAGTCAGTTATCTGTAGTCAGTTATCTATAGTCAGTTATCTATAGTCAGTTATCTATAGTCAGTTATCTGTAGTCAGTTATCTGTAGTTAGTTATCTGTAGTTAGTTATCTGTAGTCAGTTATCTGTAGTCAGTTATCTATAGTCAGTTATCTATAGTCAGTTATCTGTAGTCAGTTATCTGTAGTTAGTTATCTGTAGTCAGTTATCTATAGTCAGTTATCTGTAGTCAGTTATCTGTAGTTAGTTATCTGTAGTCAGTTATCTATAGTCAGTTATCTGTAGTTAGTTATCTGTAGTTAGTTATCTGTAGTCAGTTATCTGTAGTCAGTTATCTGTAGTCAGTTATCTGTAGTTAGTTATCTGTAGTTAGTTATCTGTAGTCAGTTTTCTGTAGTCAGTTATCTGTAGTCAGTTATCTGTAGTTAGTTATCTGTAGTCAGTTTTCTGTAGTCAGTTTTCTGTAGTCAGTTATCTGTAGTTAGTTATCTGTAGTCAGTTATCTGTAGTCAGTTATCTATAGTCAGTTATCTGTAGTTAGTTATCTGTAGTTAGTTATCTGTAGTTAGTTATCTGTAGTCAGTTATCTGTAGTCAGTTATCTGTAGTTAGTTATCTGTAGTTAGTTATCTGTAGTTAGTTATATGTAGTTAGTTATCTGTAGTCAGTTATCTATAGTCAGTTATCTGTAGTTAGTTATCTGTAGTTAGTTATCTGTAGTCAGTTATCTATAGTTAGTTATCTGTAGTCAGTTATCTGTAGTCAGTTATCTGTAGTCAGTTATCTGTAGTCAGTTATCTGTAGTTAGTTATCTGTAGTTAGTTATCTGTAGTTAGTTATATGTAGTTAGTTATCTGTAGTCAGTTATCTATAGTCAGTTATCTGTAGTTAGTTATCTGTAGTTAGTTATCTGTAGTCAGTTATCTGTAGTCAGTTATCTGTAGTTAGTTATCTGTAGTCAGTTATCTGTAGTCAGTTATCTATAGTCAGTTATCTGTAGTTAGTTATCTGTAGTTAGTTATCTGTAGTCAGTTATCTATAGTCAGTTATCTGTAGTTAGTTATCTGTAGTTAGTTATCTGTAGTTAGTTATATGTAGTTAGTTATCTGTAGTTAACAAACAGGTTACCTCATGTAAAATGATAGAAATATATTATAACTGCAGTTATAGTCAGTTATACTCAACACAACACGTCTTCCTCGCTCTTTAGTTTAACCTTTAACTGAAGTTCTAGTTGAATATTGGACTAAAATCTCTTACTTGTGATGTCACAAATAGCCCCTAAACTTTTCTACCTTCTAGTGTCAGACTCTGCATTAAAGCGTTTAAGTGTATTTATAAAGTGATGTGTTTTTTATAAAGTTTCTGTGGAAAACTGCATAAAACATTTGTAATATATTTATACACGAAGAACGAAGAATCTCCTGTTTTATTCACAGCGTTAACAACATTCCACATAGAAGAAAACACAGAACCGCATACGTGCATCATGTCAGATAAGTCACAACACACACACACACACACACACACACACACACACACACACACACACACACACACACACACACACACTTAAACTTTATTTAGTGAATTAGAGTAAACAGCCTCCAGCTGTAGTGATCTGATGTCAGCTGTGTAAATGGAGTCTTTCACAATAATGAATCATTAACCTTCTTCCACCGTGACGTCCCCTCAGAGTCCGGCAGAAAGCAGCGTGAATAGAAAGTAGCTCATCAATAGAACGCCGCTGTCAGTCCATGTGGCTTTGTTCTGTTGAGCAGCAGCAGGGAAGTCGGAGTGTTTCCTGTCGGCCAGATAACGGCGTCACATCCCACCACTGGATGAGAAGGTGGGAAATCAAGCAGCGACGAGACATTAAGGACACGCAGATCATCCCATGGAACGCGGGTCCTCACCTGGCTCCTCTCTTCATGGAACGGATGTGGACTCATCTGGAGTGGCCGAGTAGGGCATGGCGCTAAGAGGTGGGTGCTGGCCTGGAGCTCTTATCTCTGGTGACTTCAGGAGGCGTATTCCACTGACGGCCGCTTTGTTCTGGTGTTTTTCCAGGACTGCTGCTGCTCTGTGTGGTGGCCTCTGAGCTGTGGGGTTCTGACACCAAACCCGTAGATTTTGTGTGTGACCGCGCTGCCAGGAGGGCGATGAGCGCGGTGGCTGAGATGCAGAGCGCTCTGGTGAGGCCGCGTCTGTGTGGTTTACAGATATGTTTGGTCTAAGCCTTCCACCTGTTGGCCGCTGCGTACTCACCCTCCTCCTGTGTCTGTGTGGTCTCCTCCCACCGTGTCCTCCACGCCGTCCTCTGGCAGACGGACTGCGACGCCTCCCTGACCCTCGCCACGCCGATCCGGCTGCCCTGCTCCGAGCTGCACGTCACGTCATGGGAAAACAAATCAGTACGTCTGCCACAGTAGACGCAGCCTGTTTATGATGTACTTAAATGTTTCTAGCTTCATGTGCCTTAGTGTGTGTGACAGCACCAGGAGAAGCGGGGGGACATAGCTGCATCCTTGAGGCTCCTTGTTGAAGGCGTGAAGGTCGTGAGGTCGCTCAGCCAGACGGGATGTGGAGCTCCGCTGCTGCAGAGACTGGAGCACAACGCCAACAACTACCTGCTCATCCTCACACACCTTCACCTGAGCGTAAGACGCCACCAACGCCATTAGATGAACACACAACGTGATTCTGTGAGCTAACCCTAACCCTGTAGATGTCCAAATGACATGCTAGTAGTGTTCAGTTTAAAGAGATATTCCACTGACATTGAAATAACATTGAAACAAATAACATCAAATTTCTGCCAATGTCCTTTTTGTAAATCTACGCATCTACATGTTTACTGACACGACCTCACTAAATCAACACGTGTTTCCTCTGCCTGGAAACATCCTGGTGTCTTGTACTTACATAGCTTTGAGGAATATCTGGTGATGATGTTGTGCTGTGTGACCCCAGCCTTCCTTCCTGCGGATAGGAGAAGATAGGACTGCATACTTTCCAAATGAGACAGGGGTTCTCTAAAGTCACACTAGTGTCTTCTGACCTGCTTTTTACATAATATCCTCAAACTGTTGAAGTCGTGAATTCCTGTGGTTAAAGAATCGTTTGTTGAGGGACAGGAACTGGATGATTTTCCAGTCTTTGCTTTGTGTTTCTGACCTGTCCATCGTTGTACTTTCTGCTGGGACCAGCAGGGGCCAGTGGAGGTGCCGGTCCTGTCCTGTGTTCCTCGCAGCAGCCAGAGCCTGAGCTCCGTCCTGCTCAGCTACAAACGCCTCATCACAGGGAAACTGGAGCGATTCATGGTGGACCTGGAGGACGGATGCAGCCCCCAGTGACAGAGGACAACTTCAACAAAACAGCACCAGATGTCGACCAGCAGTAACAGGCTGGACTCCTGATGATCTGGACTTCAGCTTCTACGCCCTCGACTGCTGATGCCGAGGAAGGAAAGTGAAAGGAGGACGTGATGGATGTGTGGAGAAATGAATGTACAAGGGGGGTGCAGTTTCATATTGATGGCATAGAAAAAGAGAAGCTTTGAAATAAGCTGTAAGCCTATTGAAAAATTCAAGTCTGCAACGTACCGAAAGGTCAAAGCAAGTAGTTCTTCTTCTATTATTTTATGGCCGACAGGCAGCTTCTCTGTGACTGGATATAAAGGTTTGTGTCTTGTCCTGAATTATTAACCTCAGGTTGTTGCACAGGACAGAAAGGTCCTCTGGGTTGTCTGCATTCATGTTTTCTTGGCAGATCTATTTTTTAACTTTTGGTTTGCTCTGATACTGAATTACCAGTATTTAGCAGGCGGTCTCTGTGCTAAATTAATCATAAATGCATTTATAGGACACTGATAAATGATGGACACTGTAAAAGTGTGAACTTGCTGATAAGAATGAATTATTTAAAGAGTCTTTATTCTCATTGCACCTCTGATTTCTGTTTACATTTTTATTTGAAAAATTATTGATTTGCTGTAGAAATGTGCATTTTCCTCTGTACCTTTTTGTAAGTGTGTCTTTGTGAATTTACGTATGTGAATATCCAGATTTTGCTCTACCATAGCATTATATTTAACACCCATAGTGTACACTTTCCCTGGGTTATATTAGACGTTTTGATATCCCTTACAAGTTCTATATTTGATATAAATACCAAAAATAACCCCATTTTTATACATACAAAGCCAGAGTTTTTTTATATGGACTGTGTGTAATTCTGTGTGGATGGAATGTTTTTAATCATGGAGCAGTATTTATATAGCATGTCAGCCTCCCTTATCATCATTAAACAATTAAAATCTCACCTTCTACAATATGGGACCTTTTTGCTGTGTATGATACAAATCCTTATATTTATACTTATATAATGTTCAATAAGTGATCTGTGTTCTTACAATAATTTGCTCATTTACTATTTCATTTAAAGTGTTTTTTTGTTTGAATGAGGTTGGTTTCATGCTGTAGGTGAACAACACATGGACAGCAAATACATAAACATACTGACTGAATTATTCTGATTCCAGTTACCAGCCGGTGTTCCAGTATGAAGGTCTGGAAAACCAGTTACAACACAATGGTCCACACCAATGCATCCCAGTACATGAAGGCAGTATTACTACAGCTGTCATACTGGTGATGTAGTACTACAGTACTCATCATGGAGGGAATCCTCTGACTTTCCAAGTTGGAAATCAAACTGTAATGGGAACAAGTGAAAGGCAGGAGGACAAGTTGAAAAGCAACGAAATCATCTTCAGAAACAGACATCTGCAAGTTTAAATAAAGTGTGTTGAATAAACGAGTGACGTCATTATCAGCAGCATCACGTGGTGTTTACTCAAGCTAACAGAAACACCCAGATGTGTGTTCAACTGATTTAATTAGAAATAAACGTCAAAACCTGGTGAACACGTGGGGAGGAATTAAAAGTTGAAAAACCAACATCGAGGCTGCAGATTTCTGCACGTTTCAACAAATTCGTAAAAACGAGGCTAAGTGAAAACTAGCCAGGACCGCCATCGTTAGCGGCGTCAGTTCATTCATTTGTGTTTTTCATACAAATTCAGAGATTCCGACTCGTGAGAAAAACCGGGAACGCAACACTGATCGAGGTGAAAGGTGGACCTACCTGATAGGACGAACCAACCAGGGGGCGCCACGTCACACTACCCGATTCATTAGCAAACCACCGGCAGCAGCGGCTGAAACGCGTTCGCGGGGGGCGGTTAGCGCACATTCCCGCCGTTAACGCTCATCTCTGCGGTTAACGCACATTCCCGCCGTTAACGCTCATCTCTGCGGTTAACGCACATTCCCGCCGTTAACGCTCATCTCTGCGGTTAACGCACTTAGCCGTTACTACCGTTACTAGCCGCTCGCGGGGGGTAGATGAGCACGTGCGGTGTGAACTTATTTTTCGGTTTGCGGGAGAACCGCTAAGAAAACCGGTGTTTGAGCGTCATGGCGGAGAAAACGCCGCTGCTCCACTACCGCCTGACCACCGGCGCCAGCCCCGAGCCGCCGGAGGCCGCCAGGCCGCGCTGGAGGTGGCCCAGGCCGGGGAGGCGAGGCCGCGGCTCCGACGACAAAACCGCCAGGAAGCTCGGGGTGTTCTTCGGGGTCGTTATCCCGACGCTGCTGTCCATGTTCAGCGTGGTGGTGTTCCTGCGGATCGGTGAGTAGAGTTTAGGGTTTTACTTGATCATGTTCAGTGAGAAAGTAGAAACTTCAGGGTGAAAACTAGTCCGGTAAAGTTGTCTCTAATTGGCGGAAGGATCTAAGTGGCTGACACGTGACGTAGGATGCAGCTTTAATGCTCTCTCTCTCTCTCTCTATATATATATATAGAAAGACCAAGTCCTCCAACACTTTCACTTTTTGATGAGTCTCTTGATTCGTTTAGAATGACAAAGATAAAAATCAACTTTCACCATTTATTGGACCGAAAACCTTGATATTGATGTTTAATAATGATTCTATAACCCTGTTATGTGGATAGGACTAAATTAAGGCAAATGATAAAACAGCTAAACATTCTAGAATCCTCAGGAATGTATCTTTACTGTAAAACATGGGATTAGTCCTTATCATGAGATCAATATCTGATCAATATCTTATCTCACCACAGGATTGATTTGATATTGTCAAGTCCTACAATCAATAAAATGCTGCAAACTAAGCCTGATGGAAAGTCTTCAATTAATTTGTTTGGTCTGATCAATGGTCCAAAACCTACAGATTATGAGATTATTTAAGCTTTTAAACAGAAATCTCATATTTAAGGAGCTGGTACCTGAAGTTAATGAAACACGTTTGTTATGGAGAAATGAGGATTAGGATTCAACTTTTTCTTGACTTGATAGTTGTTTTTTTTCTTGTTGGACAAATAATCCATTTATCGTTTACACACTTTTTATTGTATCTTACCTGTATTTTTTGTGTTATTTCCTGCAGGGTTCGTTGTGGGCCAAGCAGGCCTCTACCAGTCCATCGCCATGTTCCTGGTGGCCTACCTCATCATCACCACCACGGTTCTGTCCGTCTGTGCTATCTCCACCAACGGAGCGTTGGACGCGGGCGGCGCCTATTGTATCCTTCAGGTTTGAGGCAGAATTACCCGTTAGCCAGAAGCCACTGATGGACGTCTCTACCCAATCTCTCTGTTTATCCACCAATGTCTGATTTTAACTAGTTCTCTTTTTATACCTCTGTATTTTGGTGAGATAATGCGTCCAGTGGTTTACGTCATAAATCTGGAGGCAGAACTTCCTTAACTTGAATCCTCAGACATGATCAGCCGAGCCCTGGGTCCTGAGTTCGGTGGAAGCATCGGCATTATGTTCTTCTTTGCCAACGTGTGTGGCAGTGCCCTCTACGTTCTGGGCCTGGTTGAAGCCATCATGTCTTTCTTCGGTATCCCAGAAGGTAGATTGTAATGAGATCAACTGAGAGCTTTCAGCACTTGTCTGCGTGGGTTTGTTAACTAACTCTTTTTGTCTGTCTTCAGACAACACAACTGTGGTTGCAGGTTTTCATCAGGTGTTGCCTTCAGGGTACTGGTGGTCCCTCCTTTATGGAACCATCCTGCTCTTCCTGTGTTTCATTGTCTGCTTGGTGAGACTCATGTTTTATAACTCCGTTAACTACAAGAAAGGCTGTGGGGTGACTAAAGCTGACCCTCTTAAGAGCATGATTGTGCCTAGTAATTCTTTCTTAGAAAGATTGAGTGTGCAACAAGAGGAAAACATTATGTAGTTGAATTATGTGTAAAATCTGGCCTAATAATGGTGCTAATGGAAACGGGGTTACCACAATGATTACACTTCATCCACTTTGGACTGTTAATTTTCCAAAAGCTAATTTTTATCCAGTTTTCAAGTTGTCTTGGACCAGATTGACCATCTAGGTAATATGCATGTGACTGTACAATACTGATCACCATCAATCAGCACCATGCATATACAAACCTGGTTTTATTTACATTTTCAATGTTAAATATCTTGCTGTGTAGACTAGATATGGACTAAATGAAAGCACTATCTGCACACATTGTATGCAAATGAATGTTTAATTTAATCAATTCTTCCCTACAGGTAGGAGCCCACATCTATGCCAAAGCTACTTTCATAATCTTCCTCATAGTCGTGACTGTCCTGGGCTCCAGTTTCCTGAGTTTCTTCATCGTGGGGCCCATGGTGGTGACTCTGTCAGACGCTTCTGTTCTGAACGGTACCGGCTTGACCACAGCCAATTACACCGGCCTCCGGCTTCACACCTTGAAGTCCAATTTACTGCGTAAGTGTGAGCTACGGGCCTTAATGCATTCACAATCAATATTTAACTGTTGGATCTGTAGGAAAACCTTTACAATCTTGGCTCTGATATAATTGGAAGCAAGCGAACATGTATTATAGATCCCACTCCGGATGGTCCAGATAACCCTGACCCGTATGATGCCTCTTGTCATTCTCAGCCAATTACAGCGTAGACTACACCACGTCTACCATGATGAGTTTTGCCACCGTTTTTGCCGTCATGTTCAACGGCTGCACTGGAATCATGGCAGGGTCCAACATGTCGGGTAGGATGCTGTTAAATAAATCTATTTTTTAATGGAAAAGCCATTCTACTTTTCCAGCTGTGCAAAGTGAAGGCTGGATTCTAACATGAACCAGAGAAACGGCTCGTGGTCTCCAGAAGGTTTCGTTGATTCTGCCTCATAGAATTCTTTCCATTCATCGTTCCTCAACACGTAATTAAAACCTTAGTTTATCACCAGGATGTTGATGGGCAGATCTACCATTTATAGCCTGAATGGATTTCATGAGCAAAGTTTTCAGTGTAAGATCTTAACTTATCACAGATAGAAACTCACACGTCTCCTCTTTCACTTTTTCTCTTATCTGTTCTAATTAGAGTGATTTATTTACCAGTTACTTGCATCCACATGACAGAAACACCTGGTAATACAACACGTGGTCATGTGAGGCAAATGTTGAGTTGATTACTCTGTGAAACAGTTGATGAGTCAACAATGAAATCTACGCTACTGAATACAAAGACACCACTCGTAATCTTGATCAAAATAAAGCTGCATTGTTCCACCTTTCAACCGACACAGTCGACTGATTACAACTAAACCACACAAAATGTGAACTTTGCTCGATCAGACCCTGGAATTTAAACATGTTTACACATCTCACTTTGATGGGAAAGTCCAGCAAGGTGTCAATATATTTGGTTTTGTTAAAGGAGAATTTCTCTCTTTCTCTCCAGGTGACCTGAAAAATCCCAGCTATTCCATCCCCAGAGGAACCCTGTGGGCTGTTCTGATAACTTTCATCACCTATAACTTGCTGAGTCTGCTGGCTGCGTGCTCCTGTGACCGGTTAGACACGCACCCAACATTTTATACCAACACCAATATGCCGAAAATCTAAAACAAGTGTCTGCAAGTCTTATAGTGTCTGAGTAGAAATTACAAAGACTGACCAGTGAAAAAACTTCCCTTAGGTCAGTGGCTCTCAAATAGTGGGGGGGGGGCACGTTAGAACATGCTTTTTTATTTATTTAGATTTTTTTACTGTCCTAGAATGAAGTGCAGTTGCACCTCCACTCCATTAGGGGGCAGCAGAGTGTTCACAGGGAGCATACAGCACAGAGTATGAGTATGAAGTGTAGACACCAAGTGACACCATGAAAACATATTTAACAGGGATGAGAAGACAGGCGGAGAGAGACGGAGATAAAGAGACAAACCAAAGTCTCCCAAAGCTAAGACGAGGAAATATGACGAAGCGTCTGTAGCGCTTGGTTCACTGTGAAAGACCGGTGTGTTACTGAGTCTGAAATGTTGGAGACAGAGAAATTAAAGACATTACACCACAATCACTGATAAGACCATTTATGTAGTTTTATTTTTCAGTTTCATATGGTTTGACATGGTCAGTCAAACATGTTTAATTAAGGATTTAATTTTATTTTTAATTTCAGATGCACTTTAAATCTTTTCTGTTAGTTAATAAAGCTATTCTTTGTTGTAAGTTGGTCCATATTTCTTTCTTTTTTATTCTCTTATACGTTAATAAGGACACAATGTTATGCAGAGGTACTTATAACAATTTATAGACTAATGATTCTATTTATAGTCATGGGGGGGATGTTTTATTCTTAGTAGCACTGCTTTAGGTTAAGTGTTAAGTTAAGGAACTCACTTTATTACTAGTGTTGATTTGATCAAGAGAGAAAATGTTTTACATCTGTGATTAATTTCATGTTGTAATTTGATCCGTGTTCAGTCAGCTCCTCCAGAAGGACTACACCTTCCTGGGGGATATCAACATGTGGCCCCCCATGGTGACCATCGGCATCTACTCCTCCACCATGTCTGCTGCCATGAGTAACCTGATCGGAGCCTCCAGGATCCTGTACGCCCTGTCCAAAGACAAACTGTTTGGTGAGGTCCTTCAGAAACATCTTTCCTGATGTTTAGTCTTAAACTTTAGAAATGAAAAGCAAATCATTGTTTTGTTGATGTGGTGTCTGACCATTTTAAGAGATGGATTTAATAACTGATCCTGGTTTACTTGCTAGATGAAAGCATGTCTACCTCCAGCTGGTCCTATAAAGCTGAGTCAGTTAATCAGCCATCTGTTGTATAAGCTGCAAATGTGAGGAATTGACACTTGTTATTAATTTCTTGGTGTCTGGGGTCATTTTATCTGGAATGCATCGTCTGCCAGCAGATGGCTGGTAGTGTGGGCTTTCTCAGATGGGGGGGGTCCTCTCTCTGGCTTCAACACCATTGCAGGATGACTCAGTCATTTCTGATCATTGATCATTGATATTGATCCACCTGTACAGGTGGCGTCCTGGCTCCGGCCAGGAGGACGTCTCGTAGCGGGAACCCCTGGGCCTCGGTGCTCATCTCCTGGCTGTTGGTGCAGGTACAACATCCCATCATTGGTTTTAGTGGAGGGTTCTTTAGCTGCATACCAGTATTACTACTGACTTTCTGCTGTACTTCCAGATACAACCTCAGTGAAGTAAAAACTTCTCTAATTGACTTTTAGGCAATAACATATAGACTTCTACCTAAATCTATAGTTGATAATGAAAAATCAATAGTAAAGGAAAGTAATGAAAGATTTAAATGGATGTTAACAAAAGAAGGACAAGGCACACCTGTCATTGTTAGGTTGTATATGTAGGAATCCTCGTTCTTGGCTTCTAATGTTTAGAGGTTGCGAATCATAGATGGAGGCCTTGAATGATCATTTAATATTAGAGATGGTGTTGAGGCAAACTGCAGTATAGTGGTTGAAATACGGTGTAATGGAGGCTAAATTAGCTGTTGACCTACCTGTAATTACTGCAAAAAAACTTCATGCTTGGATGTGGATCGACTGCACGTCCCCCGATGAAGAGCAGTAAAACCTGGATGTTTCACCCTTAATGAGGGTTACCCAGTCTGCATACAAAGTCCTGTTTCTACATCACTAGATTACACAAAGGTTTTAAGGTTAATTTATTGAAATTAATAAATATGATATTGCATAACACTTGTTAAAATGACCACGTTTAAGCTTTAGTAAAGTTGACTAATACTAATACTAGTCATTTTTACTATAAATTTCTGTGAAGCCTTAATGTTTATGTAGAGGTTGCTGTTCTGCTCTTCTGTCACTAGGTGGTGCTGTTTGCTGGTAAATTGAACACCATTGCAGGCATTGTGACCATCTTCTTCCTGCTGGTCTATGCTGCTGTCAATGTGTCCTGCTTGGCTCTGGAATGGGCCTCTGCTCCAAACTTCCGGTACAGTGCAGGATATTTCACTTTATCACGTTTTCATTTATTTGCATAATAGTTGGATGTAAATATGTCTAATTCATGTTGTTTTGGTTTTTTTTTTTTGCCTAATTTAGCCCCTCGTTCCGGTGTTTTACATGGCACACCTGCACAATCGGCATCATTGGCTGCCTGGTGATGATGTTCCTCATCAACGCCATTTATGCCTTCGCCAGCATCGCGTTCATGCTGCTTCTCCTGCTGCTTATTCTGTATCTTGGTCCCATCAGTAACTGGGGCTACATCAGCCAGGCTCTCATCTTCCACCAGGTACAGGCTCTCTTTTCCTCACATGACTCATCACTGTGACACAGTGAGTAGCTCCATCCTGTTCCATGTTTTCCACCCAGGTGCGCAAGTACCTCTTGAGGTTAGATGTGCGCAAAGACCACGTGAAGTTCTGGAGGCCCCAGGTGCTGCTGATGGTGGCGAACCCTCGCAGCTGCATAGGCCTGATGACCTTCATCAATGACCTGAAGAAGAGTGGCCTTTATGTACTGGGACACGTGAAGCTGGGTTTGTTGGGTAAGAAAGTATTTACCCTTCAACTCATTCTCACAAAATGTTAATTTTATTTTGAAAAAGTGAAAAGTCTGTGCCATCTGTCATATCCCTGCTAGGTTAAAAGTCTTTATGTATGAGTGATTTCCTAAAATAAGAAATGTCGGTCTGCTCCTTCACCTGAGATGAAGGCGTGGACCAGGGTCACCTGATGAGTACTGACCCTGAGCTCTGTCTTGTCTCTACTCTGCAGACGAGTTGCCCTCTGACCCCCTGCAGAGCTGCTATGACTCCTGGCTCTCTTTGGTGGACCATCTGAACATAAAGGCATTCGTCAACCTCACCCTGGCCGACTCGGTCCGACACGGAGTCCAGAACCTGCTTTTCATCACAGGCTTCGGTGGGCGACTTTACCTCATGCTGCTGCTGTAAATCCCTGAACGACGAGTCTGTTCTCACTGACTTCATGTGTTTGTAGGAGGAATGAGGCCAAACACCCTGGTGTTGGGTTTCTATGACGACTGCCCCCCTCAGGACCACCTCCAGGGTAAAGTCCTCCCGTCCCGGGGCCGCGGTCTGGATGCAGCCGGTCCGACCGCCGACCCAGAACAGCGGTCCCCGTTGTTCCGTAACGTGCGAGGTGCTGAGGAAGCCAAAGACTTCGAGGAGGAGGAGTACGTCTCGATAATTGCCGACGCTGTAAAAATGGGGAAGAACGTGGCGCTGGCCCGTTACTTCAACCGCTTCAAACGGGGGGAGGTCCTGGCGTCGGGACGGAGGATCTCGACCCGCCGCGGCTCCGCGGGCCCGTTCATCGACGTGTGGCCGCTGAATCTGCTGCGCCCGGACAGCCGCGGCTACGTGGACATCTGCTCGCTGTTCCTGCTGCAGCTGGCCTGCGTGCTCCACGAGACGCGGGCGTGGAGCCAGGCCAGGCTCCGCCTCTTCCTGTGCGGCGAGGCGGGCGGCGGCCTGCAGGACGAGGAGCAGACCAAGCTGCGGGCGCTGCTGAAGGAGCTGAGGATCTCCGCCGAGGTGCAGACGGTGGCGTGGGACCAGGTGGTGGCGCTGCACTGGCAGAGGCGAGTGGCGGACGCCGGGGCGGAGGACGGCGAGCAGAGGTTCCCCAACAACGCCGCTCAGCTCACGGACGAGTACATCCGCGCCGTCAACAACTTGATCCGCCGACACGGGACCCCGCAGCCCGCCGTGCGCTTCCTGTATCTGCCACGCCCCCCGGCGGACACCACCCGCTACTGCGCCTACCTGGGTCAGCTGGACCTGCTGAGCCGGGACCTGGGCCCCACGCTGCTCATCCACGGGGTCACTCCCGTGGTCACCACCGACCTCTAGACTTTTACTGTCTGATCTTAATCTACCACCTGATCACGTGTTCTCATCCATGTCTGATTATTTCCTTCACCTGATTGATTTGTGATATAATTTACACACGTGGGGGTTAAACTGATTTAATGACACAATATGAGATTATGAAAGGGTGAAATTATGAATGTTCGATGCTGTTTAATCACTTAGAGATGGAGCTAAACGTACATTTTGCATTTTGTGGTGAAGGAGTGAAAATCCTTGTGGTTCTTGGTAAATTAAGTTGGATGTTTTTAGGTCAGTGTTTATTTTCTGTACTCGTTCTGTAGTGTTATCAAATGGTTCTGAACTCTGTCTTTTTGTACATAAATAAAACTGTAAAATTAACTTGAAGTTTCTTCTGTTTTCATTTGATGCACCAACAAGGCCCCTTACTAACTAGAGTTTAATTGAGAAAAGAAGCTTTAAAAACTGTTGCATCTGATCTGCAAAATACAGATGTCACTCAAGACGAATCAAACTCTGGTTTGTGACCCTGAGTCCAGCTGCAGGTACCTGGAGGACGTCCGAGTCCAGCTGCAGGTACCTGGAGGACGTCCGAGTCCAGCTGCAGGTACCTGGAGGACGTCTGAGTCCAGATTAGCTTTTAACCACTGACCTGGTTTAATAAATAGATCACACCTCACCAGGCAGAAGTAGAAAGTACACTGATTGTGATCAGTAGTGCTGTTCATGTTTGAACTGATCTTTTTGTCTGATTGGCTGGATGCTCACTGACTCCACCCTGCACCGCTACCTGTCCTCTTTGACCCGTTTTCTTGTCTTTCTGCTGGCTAAAAAAAAATATTACTGTCTTTATTTCTGCTTTTTTAGTTTTGAGCAGGAGGATATCTGAAGAGTATAAATGCAGATATTATCAACATGAGCTGGTTTGCTCTTTGACAAATAAAGCCCCTCTCGTCTGGGTTGGTGCAATATTAAATAAGCGAATTAAAAACTGTCCAATGATGCCGTTGATTTTCTTTTCCACAGGATTTGTGTGTTGGGCAACGAGAGACTTCTGACACATGACTGATAAACTGCATGTGGGAGGGAACGTGTTCACAGATGGAGGCAGACTGAGCTCCAAGTTCCTATTAAGGGTTGACGGAAAGAACGGCATCTGAAATATGACGGATTCTTCTCATGCATTTGAAGGAAATGTTTTGTTGGGCTCTAAATTGAAAGAAGCAGTCGTGAACCTGTAGATTAGAAGAAAAAAGATCTCTTGATTGTGTTTAGAACAGATAACTTCAGTTCGGGTGGTGTGAAGTGGTTCCTATAGCCTGATGTCTCATATCTTTTGTTTCTGTCCACTATCCATAGAGCGGGATTCTTAAAGTTTATACACTCCTGCAGGTAATCATTAAATATTCTCATGTCAATGGGAAGAGTTGAGATCCACCTGGGACAGAAATACAGTATTTGAACTGGGACCTTGCACTAAAGTCAGTTTTCTACTACTTGTACTTTTCTACTGATCATCTATCCTGGTGGATGCAGCCATATTCATGGAGGCATCTCTGGACTCAGACATAGACAATGCTGTCTGTTCATACGTCATCCAATCACAGACACTCGCCTCCACGTCCCTCATGTGAGAGCGTGTGTTCACACACGGATTCAGCCTGGTGTCAATAATATTAAAAGAAACCACGTTTCCAGTCATGCAGGAACCTTCAGTCCTGCTGCACAATGCACAATGTTTTCCACAGATTTCTCTATATAGAATGGGTGTCAGTTGTTGGATGATCCTCCCTCTGAATCACTTCCGAAGCATCGTCGTGGGAGGGAAGATGCTGATGTATGAGAACCCAGCAGAGACATGATCAACGCTGAGCTATTTTCTGTTGCATTGATTCAGGCCCATTGACAGGGAGTGGGCACGAATGCGAGTTACTTATCTTTAATAAAATATAAAGTGTCAGACACAGGCAGGTTATTAGCACACATCCCATAAGAATCCATGATTTTAACTGGACTACATAAAAATCAAGTTCTAAAATCTCAAATATAAATATAAATATAAATAAATATAAAGCTTAGAAGAGACAGGGGGAAAGATGTAAATGTTTTTCAGGTCGACATTAGAACCCACATAAAACCTGTACATGCCCACCATTAAAAAGTAGATCCTCATGGAATCAGAAACGAGCGCTAAACACACTGAAGGGTGAACAGTTTATCTCTAAAAACCCGTTTGGAGTTTACTAATCTCCATGTTGGCTTCATTTGCAGCATTTTTCTTTCACAGCCACAAGTTGTGAACTTTCCTGTGTTTTGCCTGTTCTGTATAATTAATGAAAGAAAGAGCACAAACTGAGCAGTGAGTAAATCACTGCTGAAGAATAACACAGTTTATCAGTATACATGTCAGTATCACTGGAGGATGCTTGGATCTGTGTGTCATCATGAACAGCTCAAACAAAACGTGGAACCTGCGTTTCTTTTACTCGTGAAATTCTGTCACATTTCTGCAGCTTTCTCAGCAGGATCAACACCTCAAAGCACGTTTGTTCCATTACATGCTTAATGGGTTCATGAAAATGCTTTAAACTAATTAATGCATGAAACTCACACCAGGATTAATTGTGATTTGTGTTCTTGTCATTTCTGTCCTCATGAGTCTGGTTAATTCATTCCTGCTGCCAACCAGTAGGATTTTGCTGACATTTTAAACAGAAACGTTTGAATAATCTTACATTTCCTTATCCATTAACCTTCCTTAATTCTGTCTCTGTGAAGGCTAATTCATCATCGTCTGCTCATGGACATCTCCAGTGAGAACCACTGAATTAAACAGAAAGAGTTTGTTCTCCTTCATGTGTGACGCAGCACAAACTGCTGCTGTCCTGAAATAACAACACTCCATGAGTGGGAGCACGAATCCAGACTTTCTGTCATGTGGGTTTGTTCAGCTTTTTCCTGCTGCACCTACAGCAACAATATCTCAGGATATTTGAGCCAAGCTGATTTGCGTCACGTCCAAACCTAAACTTCATCGAGGGAAAACGTCTTCCCCATCACGTCCCTTAATGACTTCAACCCTTCAAGGCTTCCATGGATGTTATAATCACACATTCATCACACGTTAGAGAGTCAAAGATGCTCAAGAACGGGTGTGTTTTAGAGATCAGTGAATTAAGTGGATGGATTGCTGATGCTGAGGGACTGTTTTAACTCAGGATTTCCTAGCAGTCCACTTTACAGAGGTCATATTTTTCATAGAACAACTATTTTATCTTTTGCTCTAAGATTTCATGAAATCCATTAAAATGTGAAACGTCTTTGATATTTGCAGCAAAAACAAGATTCAGTTTTGTGAAGGCTGAAGAGATTTATAACATTCAGCATAATTGTGTCAATTCTATCAACAAGCTCCAAAAATACCTTTTTCTCTCCTGTAACCTTCAAATGTCCAGAGATTTTATCCTGAAGACTTCAGACAACACAGTGAGTCAGAAACAGTTGGTGTGAGGAGACACACACACACACACACACACACACACACACACACACGCACACACACACACACACGCACACACACACATGCACACACACACACACACACACACAAACACACACACACACACACACACACACACACACACACAACATGACCTCACTTTTGTTTGTCTGGATTAGTTAAGAAATGAAACAATATTGTATGTATTCTTTATTTTAGTGTATTATACTGTACACTCCTCATGCATCATCAGATTCATCTGTCGTCTGTTCACACACTATTTTTAAATCTGTCTGCTCATCACACCTTCATGTGTGAGGGAGCAGGCTTTGCCTGTGACATGGGAGTCAAACATATGTGCGTCCTGCTCATCTTCGGGGCTACACATGCTTGCATCGTCTGCCTTCTCACCGCTTCTCTTTGCGCTGGCTCAGCTCCTCTGTCTGTCTGCTTCCATCTGCTCTGGTCCTCATGTGGAAATGTGATTTTCTTCTGTGCAGGAATCGATCACACTCCAGACTCTGCTCCATCTGTGGGCCCAGATAACGCTGAGCAGAAAACAACAAGGATCAAGAAAACTAGTGATTTTATACTTACTCTATATTTCTTTAGTCGTTAGACGTGTTCAGAACTAAGGTGCTGGATTGTTTTTCCAGTTACAACAGCATCAACACAAATCAAACGCTGTGTGATCATTTCACACGATTCGTGACTCTTTTCCATCCAGCACCACCTGTCTCGTCGTTTGGCTGATGCAGGAGCATCAGGTGTTATGGTGTTATCTCAGCGTGTGATTGGAGGCCACCATAGTGCTATCGTGTGTCACGATGGAAAGAAATGTGACTGGTTGAAGATACACTTTTACTTTTTGGGTCATGCTTTGTATGTCCAAAACTACACAGTGGAGTCAGAACTTCTATTTGCATGTGAATGTTTAGCACTGAGTTTTCATTGCACATGATAATATTAGTTACCTAGGGATGTAATTTATTTAATTGCTATGATCAGTCGGGTACTGAACAAATGTTCAGAGGAGTTGAGACCAGGTGACCGACTCATTGGTTTTCTTTGACTTTTTAAGTTGTTCTTGCAAATCTTTGAGTTGTTTTGAGGATCATAGACTTGCTGCAGCATGAGTGTTCCTCAATAATGATGCAAACCAGAGGTGTGAGGAATGCAGCGGTTCCTCTTCTCATTCAGGGAAAGCTGGAAGAAAATCCTGGTAAACTAAGTTTAAGATGCATGTCAGTAGCAGACGGGTGTGTATAGCAGGCATAACAGATGACAGTACAGTATAGTAGAATTCAGATAAAGTCAGTGTTTGTCTAGTCTGGAGTTGGACACCAACTGCTGCTGTAAGCCCAGTACAAGACAGCTTTCTTCTAACCGAGCTTTTGATGATCGGAGTCTTGTGCTCTTCATTTAGCAAATTCTATATCTGTAATGACATTGCTTTTCTATCTTCCAGAGAACTAAGTGTGGTGTGTTGGTTTTCTGATGATCATGCTTTAAATATCATTGCATATCGTAGAATTCCATGCACTCTAAACCTTTTTTCTGGCCATGACTTGACTCTTATTCAGAATAATAATTAAACATCTGACACTTTCACTCAGTTCTGATGCCCTGTTTCCCACCATCACGATGCTCATTAGTAATCAATGATTTGCTGGAAACTTGAGTCACGGCCATCTTTTAACAGTTGAACAAAGGCTGAGTTACTTGAACAAGCTCCTGCTGCACCAAATCCATCTGGCTGTGTTCTGGATGCTTCATTGAGAGGGACAACTCCAGGAAATCTGAGCTCTTGTAAGGATTTCACTTTTCCAATGTCACAAATATGCTTAAATTTGACTGCTGACCTAGAAAGGCTGCAGAATCTTAACTTACTTTTAGAATAATATCTGTTTCTGAATCCAAACGTTTACTGATTATTAGCAGGTTTATGTGAAAATATGCAAGATTTTTTAATTTACACTCAGACAGTTTCTTTTGTGTTCGTTCACACATTCAAACCATACATGGAGCTATGGGTGGAAAACATACGGGTTTATCATAGAATACGTTTAAGTGAAGTAAGGGCAGACTGAACAGCATTGTTCTGAAGTCATCAGGAGAACATGTAGTCATTTTAACACACTCACATGTGACTAATGTGTTGGAAAAAATAAAACCAAATTGCAGAATACCAATAAAACATAATATCATTCTAACTGTAACTCTAATTAAAACATTCACAGTTGGGGCTGATTTCTGTTCTAATGACTTGATGAATTGATTTGTGTTGTAGCCCGTTGATTGAGAGAGTGATGGAACTTCTACACACTTCACGCGTCTCCCACGTTGTGTAACAGTGGTTCCTGGCCGCTTCACGCCTCTGTCACACCGGCTGAAGCGTGGAGCTGAAGGCGTGGATTCCCACGTGAACGCGTTGACGTCCTTATATAAAAAGACTGAGAGTCTCACGGACCAATCACGGCGCGGAGCGGCGTTCGCAGCGCCCGCCTCGGGCCGAGACCGGCGCCGCCTATTGGTTGAGAGCAACGCGGCGCAGAGACGGTCGTCTCTCCGGACCAATGAACGCGGCTCGGGGCGGAGCTTGGGGGCGGAGCCTGCTGTGGATATTCAGGACCGAGTCCCGCGGTTTGTGTGGAGCCGAGAACCGGAGAAGGAGAGCGGTGTGTCAGGACACAGCGACCCCGGAACCGACCCGGAGCCGTGTTTCAGTTCATATCTTCACAAAGATTCCTGTCGTCGCTGTCATCAACAGAGAGAGTTCTTTCAGAGGTTGGTGGAGTTTTTACATGTTTCAGCCAGTATCGGTGTTGCTATGTTGCTATGCGAGCAGAAAATAGGAGTTTATGTAAGTCTGTGGATAGCATTAAGCTAACTACCGGTAAACTGTCTGAGTGGTCTACAGACCACAGACAGTCTACTGACCACTGACAGTCTACTGACCACAGTCAGTCTACTGACCACAGACAGTCTACTGACCACAGTCAGTCTACAGACCACAGACAGTCTGCTGACCACTGACAGTCTACAGACCACAGTCAGTCTACTGACCACAGTCGGTCTACAGACCACAAAAAATCTACAGACCACAGACAGTCTACTGACAGTCTACTGACCACAGACAGTCTACAGACCACAGTCAGTCTACAGACCACAGTCAGTCTACTGACCACAGTCGGTCTACAGACCACAAAAAATCTACAGACCACAGACAGTCTACTGACAGTCTACTGACCACAGACAGTCTACAGACCACAGTCAGTCTACAGACCACAGTCAGTCTACTGACCACAGTCAGTCTACAGACCACAGTCGGTCTACAGACCACAAAAAATCTACAGACCACAGACAGTCTACTGACAGTCTACTGACCACAGACAGTCTACAGACCACAGTCAGTCTACAGACCACAGTCAGTCTACTGACCACAGACAGTCTACTGACCACAGTCTACAGACCACAGTCAGTCTACTGACCACAGACAGTCTACTGACCACAGTCTACTGACCACAGTCTACAGACCACAGACAGTCTACAGACCACAGGCAGTCTACAGACCACAGTCAGTCTACTGCCCACAGACAGTCTACTGACCACAGACAGTCTACTGCCCACAGTCTACTGACCACAGACAGTCTACAGACCACAGTCAGTCTACTGACCACAGACAGTCTACTGACCACAGTCTACTGACCACAGTCTACAGACCACAGACAGTCTACAGACCACAGGCAGTCTACAGACCACAGTCAGTCTACTGACCACTGACAGTCTACTGACCACAGTCAGTCTACTGACCACAAAAAATCTACAGACCACAGACAGTCTACTGACAGTCTACTGACCACAGACAGTCTACTGACCACAGACAGTCTACTGACCACAGACAGTCTACTGCCCACAGTCTACTGATCACAGACAGTCTACAGACCACAGTCAGTCTACTGACCACAGACAGTCTACTGACCACAGTCTACTGACCACAGTCTACAGACCACAGACAGTCTACAGACCACAGGCAGTCTACAGACCACAGTCAGTCTACTGACCACTGACAGTCTACTGACCACAGACAGTCTACTGACCACAGTCTACTGACCACAGTCTACAGACCACAGTCAGTCTACTGACTACAGACAGTCTACTGACCACAGACAGTCTACTGCCCACAGACAGTCTACTGACCACAGACAGTCTACTGCCCACAGTCTACTGACCACAGACAGTCTACAGACCACAGTCAGTCTACTGACCACAGACAGTCTACTGACCACAGTCTACAGACCACAGACAGTCTACAGACCACAGACAGTCTACAGACCACAGGCAGTCTACAGACCACAGTCAGTCTACTGACCACTGACAGTCTACTGACCACAGTCAGTCTACTGACCACAAAAAATCTACAGACCACAGTCAGTCTACTGACCACTGATGGTCTACTGACGTCAGACAGTCTACTGACAGTCTACAGACCACAGTCAGTCTACTGACCACAGACAATCTACTGACAGTCTACAGACCTCAGCACCGACAGCAACACCATGTAACAGCGTCACTAACACATGGCGCATTGGAGCCACACTTTCTGACAGTAAGAGCCGCAGCAGCTGCACATGTTAGCATGTTAGCATGTTAGCATGTCCCGCAGATTATAGGAGTTTGCGGATTCCTCTGGACACGCTGTGATGCTGAATGTCTGTTATTACATAAAAGATGTGTTGACTTTCAGTCATTTCTAAACCAGTAACTAGTAACAAGTATTTGTACTATGGACTTTATTAATACTCGTGTATACTACACACATTGCTATTATAATACAACTATTAAAACAGCATCAAACTCATACTAGATCCGCAACGACTAGTTAACAACTATCACATTAATCACCACCAACTGTTGATGATCCATTTGAGTCATTTTTAAGAAGAAAATTCACTCAAGTTTCACTGTCTAAAATCTAGTTATTTTCTGGTGTCTTTATTCTTCTATGATAGTAAACTGGTGATCTTTGGTGGTGGACTGTTGATGGATGAGGATGAAACAGTAATTGTCCTTTCACACCATTTTAAGAACCAAACACCTGGTCACTTTTCATTGGGCATAATATTTTAAGGTTCTCTTGTTGTAATATGGCTTAGAGACGAGAAAACACCCACAACCTTTCATGATATTCTAATTATTTGTAATCTGTCAGTTGTAGTTCAGTCTATCGATCCAGCAAAATATGAAAATTATGCAAAGCAATTCATTCTTGCAACACAACTATCAAACTACCTTTTTACCTCTATAACATGATGCATTATGCTACAGGAGTAGTACTAGGAGACTGTCACAGCATGAAGATTCTATCACAACGAG
Source organism: Eupleurogrammus muticus (assembly GCA_036785175.1). Lineage (NCBI taxonomy): Eukaryota > Metazoa > Chordata > Actinopteri > Scombriformes > Trichiuridae > Eupleurogrammus > Eupleurogrammus muticus. The sequence continues at coordinate 178,930 of JAYKQN010000058.1, read as the reverse complement.
ATGGCAGGTCAACTAACAACATAACATATTATACATACAACACTAAAACACTGATTCTGGCCAATGTGCAGTTTGTTCAAGTTTCTAACTTTGACTTTTGATACCTGACTAAATTTGACCTTTAATCTAGTTTTTTTAACTCAAAGTGGAAGTTTGAATGTGTATGTATAATTTAACGTCTTCCATGGTTCATTACATGTGTAGCTTCAGTCTGACGTCGTTTAACCACCTGTTCTCAGCCCATAGCACGTTTTATATGGCCGTTGTCATATTCAGCTTTCCCTGTTATCTCTGCATCAGATCTCCTGTATCAGTGGAAAGCTGTGGCGTCTCGCCAGGTACAAACCTCCACACCCACAATTGTCCAGGTTAGGAGTTTTTTTTTTTTCCATGACTCATTGTAAGAAACTTAATTCACTGATCGGATCAATGGTCCCAAAGCAGATCATGTGTCAGGAGAGTTGAGTATTTGATTTGTGTGTGTGTGTGTGCGCTTAACTTACAGTATTTTCCTGTTAGTCAGCAGTTTTATGTTTAACGAACTTCAGGCTTTATTCTAAAATGGAACAGTTCATCAGTTCAGTTTTTGATCTGACCACAGACATCACTATGAAAATGTGCCAAAGCCTCAGGTGGTCTAATACTCTGCATATATATATATATATATATATATATATATATATATATATATATATATATATATATATATACAGTATATATATACTGTAACTAAGTCATTTGTTTGTGCTTCTAAGCTTTTACTGAACTAAATAAGTGTTGATCAGGGAGCATAATTCTAAATACAAGCTGTGCTCACCTGACCAGGTATAATCTTTAATTTTTTTTTAATAAAACAAATTATATTTACTTATTTGAAAGGGATCTTACATTAAAGAGAAATAACTAGACATCAGTGTTTCAGCCACAGCAGTTTGAGCAGCTATAGATTAGATAGATTAGATAGGTGGGGCAGCTAACTACTAGTTATTTAAAGTGTGATATATGATATAATTGTACCTTCAGGCCGCTTGAGGAAGCAGTGCTTTTACGGTATTATAATTGAAATATATCATACAAAGGCCATTCAGGAGTGCAACACAATTGAGTCTGTTGTGTAAGAGTTTGACTTCACACAGTAATTAAGACCATGGTCCAACATGATACGCCGTTATAAAACCACAGCTATTCATGGTTGTATAAGACAGTTTGAGATGAAACCTCAGACACCAGCATCATTATGAGACCCTGTGACTGACTGGATTAAAACACATTACAACATGAAGATATTCAATTAATATCAAAGTATTGACCATCTTCCTATAAATAAAAACTTAATCCAGTAGATGATCAGTGTAGATGTTGCAGTCACCGGCAGTCTGTTCTTTTGTGATGGAGAATTACTCTAAAACAGACAGTTCAGGCACTAATAGGGAACTATAAATAATGACATAATAAACAGGTTCTATGTAATATATTTCAGAACAAAGCCTCAAACCTTCAGAAACCACTGGAAGCATCATCACATTTTAATTTTTCCAACATTTTTTCTGCTGAGTATGGGTAGAACCCAGATGGAGTCTGATGCTTCCTCTTCCTAAAGAAAGAAGAAAAAATGAAGGTGAGAGAAATAAAACGTGACAGCGTGTCAGTGATTTTTGATGACTGTCACCTGCCTGGTGAATCGGTCCTGATGACGTAGACTCGAACATTCCGTTCCGCTCTAAAAGCAGAACGTGAGATCACATGTTGTCGGGATCGCTTTGGAACGCTGGATGTTGTCCATGAGTGGAGAAACGAACCTGTAAACCTGAGTCTATAGTAACTGTCCTGTCAGGAGTTATTTAACGTAACACAGAACATTCTCCATATTCCAGCCCTTCTTTCAACTGGAGAAGGAAGCAAACTAGGACTTTCAGAAAAACAACCCTTTTTGGTGGAGGCAAAAAGTGTAATTTCAACAATGTGATGCCTCAATTATTCAATATTCATGCATTTTAATTCATCAAATCATCTACTCACTAACATTGTTTAGTATTAAAGCAGCAGGTAAAGTTTTCTCCTGCCTTACAAACTATTTACAAATCAAAACTCTCAATATTTTATCCCTTGAGCCCTGAAAGATGCTCTTTGACCCACTTCTGTGAAGAAAGAGAAACTTTCCATTGCAGTCATCTGGGCTGGACTGGACCTTGTGGAGGGCCGGTTCTGGCCCACAGGCCGCATGTTTAACACCCCTAACATGAACCGTCAGTCTTCCATCAAACGGTGAATTCTACTGGATGCAGATTGTTGAACGCATGTTCACACACTTGTATTTTTGCAGTGTCGATGACAAGTATTGGATTAAAAGAGCCGGGTCATGTGGAGGTATCGTGGTTCTGAATGGTTCTGAATGGAGATATTTATTTTATTATTTATCTTCAGGTACTTTTTAGAGTTGCAACTCTGATTATTTGATTATTTTGGTTCATCAAATGGTGTAAAATGTTGTATCAGTGTTTGTCAAAGCTGCAGATTGAACCTAAAATGTCTTTTTTTGTCCACAACCCAAAGATCATCAGTTTACTTTTATAGAAGAATAATAACAATAAAGAGAACTTTAATCATGGTTCTTGTTTTCTTCGTGTCAGGAACACACAGATTCTCTTTTCTCCACTAGTTCAGTGATTGGGAGCAACACAAGGAAAAACAAGGACAAGCCAGAAGAAGGTTAACAGGACATCCTTTTACCAGTTTAGGAAAACTCACCGGGGCTAAACCATCAAAACATAATCATACTCTAATTTTCCATCCTGATTACAGCCTCAGCTTTAATGATTATAAACTGTGTGAAGGGACTGTTCCTTTTTTCAAATAAAAGGTGGGTTTCTTTTCATTGATTCAGACAGGCCAAGTGAGCAGCATGTTCCCAGGTGTCCAAAAAGCTATTTCACAGCCCAGAATGACCTTTTGATTGCATCTAAATGCCTGAAAATTCCAGGATGAGTAACCCGTAATTCTATTGTGTTTCTCATTTTGCATCATTAGCCACCTGTTCCTTGTTGCTATAGATTTTTGCTACTTTGATGTGCACGTGACAGGAAACATTAAAGTGTCATGTTCTGTGTCCATAGAACGCACTAAACAAGTGATTGTTGCAGACCGAAAGGAGGAAAATGCTTTTTGGAAGAGAAATTTATGGGAGAGAAAGGAAATCAAAACTACCGTATTTACAGGACCATAAGGCTCCGTACTAAAAGACTCAGTCTGAGTTCTGTGTGTCATTACTGTGTTTAACACACACATAAGGAACCTAACTATAGGGGAGGGTTAATATACACACACAGATATATACACACACATAGATATATACACACATAGATATACACACATAGATATATACACATAGATATACACACATAGATATATACACACATAGATATACACACATAGATATATACACACATAGATATATACACATAGATATATACACATATATATACACACACAGATATATATACACACAGATATATACACATATCTATATACACATACTGTTTCTGATTCCAACAGCAGCTAAATCTCCATCAAACATGCCAGCTTCACTTTCTTCACCATCAGAGTCACTTTCCTCTAAATGATGCCTTATAATCCGCTGGAAGTTGCTGTGCTACCGTAGTCCTGATGGAGAGAATTAATTCCTAGAGGAAGTGAATCTCCATTTCCCTGCTGTGTTTTAAAATCAATGTTAAAAATAGTCTCCTGTGTTGGTATCAAGCCAGAACAAAAATTGTTCATTATGTTGGCTTAATAATTTCTGTTAAATCCAAAACAGAATAGAAGTTTTTCTATAAAGAAAAATGTTTATCTAATTCTGAGTAAAACCTCAAGTAAAGAAAGAGTCACCTTTGCATTTCTTCTTGATTGTTTGGGTCATTTTTACTGTATGTTGACCCAGTTCATGAACTAGCAAAGACTTTTCTATTTGTGGAAGGTCAGTTCTAAGCAGACTGGTGTCAACTCATTACTCAGTAATGACACAGGCCCATCAGAACCATAGAATCAGAACCATTGTGTCATGTTACGTAATCCACCAGCACACCAACTTACACACTATTTTGGAAAATTTGAGTTATTTTTTTCTGTAGCAATTTTCACTTTTTTGTACTATAAATCCATCTATGCTTGGTCTGTTTTTTTTTACTTTCAAGTCAATAAGATACAGAGGGAAGGGGTCAGATATACTTTATTGTTCCTATCAACAGCAGGAAAGTAGATCTAGCTCTTTAGAAACTGAAGCTTTGACCGCATTGAGCAACGTATGTTCTGTAAATATTCTCATTCAACAGGTCATTGTTCTCCTTCTTAAATTGAATTACAAACAACTGGACCTGCATTTGTCTGAGGAGACGTTTCACGTTTTATCCGAGTGACTTTATCAGTTCTTGAGGATTCTGTCTGACTAGTCCACACTGGTCTGACCAGACCATGGACCTAGGTATTCAACCTCTGTGGAGGGGGGTGTTCACCACAGTACCTGTTAGAGTACTGGTTTTACTGGTCCACTGTTGGTGTGTAAATGTCGTTTGGGGTCAGCTGACCCTAAGAGTACAGATGAAAGGATGACATCACAGATGAGAGATATGGATGTCTAGACCTGAACCCAAGGAATGGTTGTTCCACAATTACATAGGTGGCTTCTTTTACTTCTGTCTCTGACTAGGATCTTGGCATCGCTGTAATCGAAGGAGTGTTGAGTCTTTTTGTTTAGATGGGAATAGACAGCTGAGACTGGACCTGAGAGATGTGTCCCTGTGTTTCTGGAAGGTTGTTTAGTTTTCTCAATGTACATTACGAGTCTTCACTGGACACCATATACCACGTCTTTATGTGGTATCTTGTCCTTTAGGTGAACCAGTTTCTGTCTAAGAGTGTTTTTGAGTTAGAAACATACAGGGATTTGGTGTTTGTTTCTCTGAGACCCCTAACATGTATGGAATCACAATATCACAGTATACCTCAGTATCCTCTGTGTCAGAATTCTTTCTGGATTGTGTTGTTTTGCCAAATGTCCAACACTGATAACCACAAGTTTTCAGTGGTGTTTAGATGTTCATGTGTCTTAGCCTGAGCTGTGTTGTAAGCTGTTGGTAACTCCCAGGCTGTTCTCCAGTGGACTGTGTGGGTCATATAGAAGGTAATGGTCTTCGCGGGTTTCCTGTATTCTCCTATGTGGAGGCTCCTGTCCTCATCAAAGTCCAGATTTGTGAAGTGGTTGTCTTGACATCTTCATGTGTTCAGTAAAAACAGTAAAAACAGTGAAAGCTTATACAGCCATGTGTCATCCACACATCTAAACCAAAGGCTTGGGCTGTTCCTTTGTATGAGTTTAGTGTCTTGTACTTTATAATTTCATGTACAAACTGGTCACAGTGGGGGACACTGGAGAGCCCACAGCTTTGCTTTTGTCTGTAGAATTTACACTAAAGCTGGAAATACTTAGAAATGCAGTAACTGACAGATCTGGTCTGGTTTGTCTTGCAGACTGTTGTCTGGTATAATAAAGGCTGTTATCTCTTGATGTGCCATCACCACCTTTGTCTCTTTCATAAAAACAATTTTCATTACGAAAAAAGAACAAAAACCTAGAGAATCTGAGAGGATCTCTGAGGCCAAACTGAACCTTCCTTTATCCATTTTATGAGCCATAGGTCAACCTGTGTCCAGCTGTTACCCTGAGGCTGTTAGATAAGTACAGAATATGGCTTTTAACCTCTGACATGGTTTAATATTTGACCAAAGGCAGAAGAAAACCCACATTCCACATAACATCTCATTTCACAAGATCTACATCTACACTACAAGGGTTATTTGGATCAGTGTTTTTTATTGTTTTTACCAATATACTGTGGAAAGTTTGTTTTGTTCATACATGCTTGTTGTTGTTTCAAGGGGATTTTTGCCTCCAAACAAAGGCTTGGTGAACATTTGGTTGCCTTTCCACCATTATTTATACACAGTCTGAATCACAGCTTGATCAACAGATCCTCAGACAACGTGTGCGTCACACGCTGAAATCCTTACGTAAAAATCCTAGCCCGGCTCAAAGACTGACTCATTTGCACTAAATAAACACATTTTCATACCCAAAGAGTTAAAGAGGAGCGTAAAATAAACATTAAACATTGCAGAAAGGAAGAGAACGCCTCTATAGTTTCTCCCTGGAAAAAGCAGTAGATTCCATTCATTACCATAGTGTAATTATCATAATTCTATATCATTACAGCGCTGGTACATTTTCAACAACTTTCATCTTGTACTTTTGAGAACATCTGACATTTTATATGGTTGCCATGTAAGTTTTACTTCACAAATTCTCTCGTAAATCTTTAGTCTTTTCTTAGTTCCCTGTTTCCTTGGAATCCGTTCACATATGAAAGCTGTAAAATATTTTCCTGCAGACGATCCGGTGAAAAATGATTCCTTAAATGAACATGGTGACCACCCAGTTTCCTTCTGTTTATGCAAAACACGCCACTGTTGATGCACAAAAAATGTGAAACCTTTACCTCCTGTGACCTGGGGAAGTTTCCCTGGAAAGATGTGGTCAGAACAGTGGTTCACACATTCCTAAACTTAGCAGCATTACTTGATATGTTGCACAGTACAGGGCAGTGTGTTCTTCATATAAAGGTTTCTGTGTTTTAAAGCCTCAGTTTGGGTTATTCTCTGGAGGCTTCTGATGTAAAAGGCCATGCTTCTACTGAGAATTCTTCAATTTATATCAGAGACCCCCTGCTGGGTTTAGGAGGTCAGGAGTTTACCACCAGACAAAGTACGACAGAATACTTTTATAAAGGACATCGTAACTACACTCTGTAAAAATCGAATAGGTTTAAGTATATTTTAAACTTAAAATAAATCACTTCATCATCATCATTTCTAACCCGCCTCATCTCCTTCCCTCACAGATCCACCTGCTTCCTGTCTGTGACGATGGGGTGATCCTGGTCCCTGACCCACGAGTCTCAACCTGAAACCTGATGTCCGAGGACTCGGACTCCAAGCCCTACCGCTTCCCAGAGCTGGAGGACCAGGATGGAGCCTCGGGCTGCAGGGGGTCCACCGCCTGCAGCTCCATGGAGCAGCTGCAGCGGATGAGCGGCTACGGAGCGGCTGGTCCGGACCCGGACCTGGACCCGGACCTGGACCTGGACCTGCCATCGGAAAGCAGTGACAGCGGCAGCCAGGGACCCTCGGCCTCACCCAGAAACCGGCGTCAGAACGTCTGTGGCTGCTCGCTGCCCGAGGAGGACGAGGAGATGAAGAGCAGCGGCAGCGGCAACGAGAGCCATAGCAACGACAGCCATAGCAACGACAGCCACGGCAACGACAGCCACGGCAACGAATCCACGGGAAGCTCCAACGGCAACAGCAAAGATTCTGCAATGCTCGAGTCCTCTGAAAGCAACAAGAGGTCAGTGGGAGCAAAAAGTGAAATCTTATCACAGGAAAACATCTTGTTTTTGGTGTAATTTGTACAATATTGAGTAGAACGATCTTATTCTATTAGCAGATAATTTGGATTATTTTTTAGTCTTGTTTCAGCAAAACGTCTTGTTTTCCAGACTAAATTGACCCAAACTTAGCTTGAAGTAAATAACTCTGCCAATAGAATAAGACAATTCTACTCACTGTTGGTACTAATTGTATTAAATAAAAGACATTTTCACTTATTAAGATTTCATTTTTCATAGTGAATGAGGATCTTTTTCCCTTATTTTAGAGGGCTGCAACTATCAACTTTTTTATAGTTAATATTATATAGTGGATATCTATATAATCCACATGTGATAATAGTTCTATAGAAGTGACATGTGGTAATAGTCCTATAGAAGTGACATGTGATAATAGTTATACAGAAGCGACATGTTATAATAGTTATATAGAAGTGACATGTTATAATAGTTCTATAGAAGTGACATGTTATATTAGTTCTATAGAAGTGACATGTTATAATAGTTATACAGAAGCGACATGTTATAATAGTTATATAGAAGTGACATGTTATAATAGTTATATAGAAGTGACATGTTATAATAGTTCTATAGAAGTGACATGTTATAATAGTTCTATAGAAGTGACATGTTATATTAGTTCTATAGAAGTGACATGTTATAATAGTTATACAGAAGCGACATGTTATAATAGTTATATAGAAGTGACATGTTATAATAGTTATATAGAAGTGACATGTTATAATAGTTCTATAGAAGTGACATGTTATAATAGTTATATAGAAGTGACATGTTATAATAGTTCTATAGAAGTGACATGTTATAATAGTTCTATAGAAGTGACATGTTATAATAGTTCTATAGAAGTGACATGTGATAATAGTTCTATAGAAGTGACATGTGATAATAGTTCTATAGAAGTGACATGTGATAATAGTTATATAGAAGTGACATGTGATAATAGTTCTATAGAAGTGACATGTGATAATAGTTCTATAGAAGTGACATGTGGTAATAGTCCTATAGAAGTGACATGTGATAATAGTTATACAGAAGCGACATGTTATAATAGTTATATAGAAGTGACATGTTATAATAGTTCTATAGAAGTGACATGTTATAATAGTTATATAGAAGTGACATGTTATAATAGTTATATAGAAGTGACATGTTATAATAGTTATATAGAAGCGACATGTTATAATAGTTATATAGAAGTGACATGTGATAATAGTTCTATAGAAGTGACATGTTATAATAGTTCTATAGAAGTGACATGTTATAATAGTTATATAGAAGCGACATGTTATAATAGTTCTATAGAAGTGACATGTTATAATAGTTATATAGAAGCGACATGTGATAATAGTTCTATAGAAGTGACATGTGATAATAGTTATATAGAAGCGACATGTTATAATAGTTATATAGAAGTGACATGTGATAATAGTTATATAGAAGCGACATGTGATAATAGTTCTATAGAAGTGACATGTTATAATAGTTATATAGAAGTGACATGTTATAATAGTTCTATAGAAGTGACATGTGATAATAGTTATATAGAAGTGACATGTGATAATAGTTATATAGAAGCGACATGTTATAATAGTTATATAGAAGTGACATGTGATAATAGTTATATAGAAGCGACATGTGATAATAGTTCTATAGAAGTGACATGTTATAATAGTTATATAGAAGTGACATGTTATAATAGTTCTATAGAAGTGACATGTGATAATAGTTATATAGAAGTGACATGTTATAATAGTTCTATAGAAGCGACATGTGATAATAGTTCTATAGAAGTGACATGTTATAATAGTTATATAGAAGTGACATGTTATAATAGTTCTATAGAAGTGACATGTTATAATAGTTATATAGAAGTGACATGTTATAATAGTTCTATAGAAGTGACATGTGATAATAGTTATATAGAAGTGACATGTGATAATAGTTATATAGAAGTGACATGTGATAATAGTTCTATAGAAGTGACATGTGATAATAGTTCTATAGAAGTGACATGTGATAATAGTTCTATAGAAGTGACAGGGCGTTTCCATCCCTTCCATCCGTTGCAGCTTCACGCTGTTGGAAACCAAAACTTCTTTAGTGAATGTTCTAATGTCTAAGTAATGTGGTTATTTATAGAGACGTATTGTACCAGGCAGCAGAGCTTCTGTGGTCTATTTGCTTTAGAGCAACATCGTGGGACACACACATTCCAGCTACAGCTTTTTCTGTTATGAATTCAGGGGGGTTGTTCCTTCATACTTCAATGACACACGTCATTTCAGTCAGAAAAGGAGCTTAGCATGGTCAGAAAGCTTTAACTGAATATTTCCATATTGGGGAAAACAAAAGACTTGTATGTTTATGGATATGCAGGAATCCAGCTGGGCTTCTGTGGTCAGGACCATGTCTTCTCTACCTGGGACAGGTGTTCCACCCCCTCCTCCCCTTACTGCCCCCTACATATTCATTTTGTCCCGTCTAAAGCAGCTGTTGCTTTATTTGACAGAAATAAATACCTGCTTGTGCCTGGAGAGGTGATTGCTAAAGGTGTTTTCTATATTTAGCCAGGTAAGCAGACTATTCAGAGTAACCTGAGTTGTAGATCAGTTGAGTCGGTATCTAGGGCGGCTGTCAATCATGCCCTCAGGTAAGCTCTCACCTGCTGAAGTGGACTAAATACACAGAATCAGGTGCAGTGTTGTGTCACCTCCTCAAACTAAATTGTTGGTTTTGGGTTAATCAGCTGGGAGACATTCGTGACTTCCTGTCACATGGCCAACTAGCCTATAAACTGCTTTCTAATTCTCAGACTAACACGACTCTAAAGTTGCTGCATACTTTGCTATATTTAATATTTATTCTAATTAGGTTCCTGCTGTCCTGATGCTATTTGTAAAGATGTTTTCTATTCTGAGTCAGGTAAGCCTAATATACTGTCATAGTAACCTCTGCTGTGATGAATCAGGCTCTGAGCTGTTGATTGTAGTGTTTAGTATGTTAAGCTGGTTGGTTAATATGGGGGAACACACACACACACACACACACACACACACACTTAAGCTGACTGACTGCCTAGATTGACACACAATTCCTTTTTTAAATACATTATAAATAAAGTTTTCTGTTACAGGCTCACAGATGCATCATGTCTGGTGGCTTTTTCATGAGTTTCATATTTATTCATTCATTCGTTATTTTATTCATCTCTTGTCTATCTCTGGTAAATTCAGGGTTATAATCACACTTCCTGAGCATCATTCAGTCCTGTGGTGGTAGCAAAGATCCTCTGAAGTGATGTTATAAAAACAAAAAGTTATCCTGAGCTTCTGGGCTCTAGAATAAACATATTTTATATTGTCTTTTTCTGTTCAAAGCAGCAGATTATTAACAGGTTCAGTGTCCTGCTCACAGTTAAAAATCCTCCAGAAGATGAGACTTGTTTAGTTTCTGATAAAGCATAACATTATGGTTATTATTCCATTAACTGTGTATTAGTTAATTATTTAATTAGTTTCAACCATTACATTCATTTGGTAATTGTTGTATTATTGTGGTTCAGCACTGTTTTGGAGCCAGTCAGTCCCAGCACTGTTAGATTAGATAATGTGGTTTTTAAATGGTAAAGTCAGAAGGGAGGGAGAACACTGAGGAAAGTTCGTTCATTGAGAGTCGCTCCTCGTCTCGTTTAAATCCTATTTTCTCGTCTCCTCCTCCAGCTCCAACTCCCACAGTCCGTCCCCCCCCAGCAGCTCCAAGGCTTTCAGCCTCCTGAGCTCGGAGCAGGACAACCCTTCAACCAGCGGCTGCAGGTCGGTGCTGAATGAACCGATGAATCAGTGGAACACACAACACACGTCAAACGCTGTGAACCGCATTCAACAGCCTGATACTTAAATATAAATGTAATTCTACACGTTTATTTCTGTCCACAAGTTCTGGGTCACCCAGACAATTAAGGCCCTTTCCATGGAAGGTAGAACTTGTCTTTATCAAATGAAAATATAGTCAAGACATTGACAAAGTTAGAAATAATAATTTTTATATGAAATCATGATTTTCTCCTTCAAACTTTTATTTCTTTAAAGAATGCTCTATCTAAGCAGCTGAACTGTTTTCTGCTGCACTAACATCATTAGAACAAGAGTTTTCTAATCATCCATTAGATTCTAATGTAATTATCAAACACGATTTACCATTAAAAGACTGATGGAGATATTACATTAAAAACCAGACATTTGCAACTAGAATAGTCATTTACCACAATAACATGTATAGAGTGGATTTCTGATTCTTCTAAAAATAATAAGTACATTCCTAAAATGCTTCTAAAATGAGATTATAATTATCTCATGTTTTTTAGACTTTGTGGTTGATATTATTATTATTATTTCCCTGAGTTTAACCTGTGTTCGTGTGTATTTTACTGATTACAGTAGTCAGGAATCTGCCAAAGCAAAGACCCAGAAAGAGTTGATCAAGACGCTGAAGGAGCTGAAGCGTCATCTTCCTGAAGAGAAAAGACACAACAACAAGTCGTCTACGTTAAACACGCTGAAATACGCCCTGCGCTGCGTCAAACAGGTGGCAGGTAAACTCCCAGCAGAACTAATCACCTTTCACTTACTTTAAAGTATAAAAGTAGTAGAAAGTCTTCAGTGTGTGTGTGTTTGTGTGTGTGTGTGTGTGTGTGTGTGTGTGTGTGTGTGTGTGTGTGTGTGTGTGTGTGTGTGTGTGTGTGTGTGTGTGTGTGTGTGTGTGTCTAATAATTTAGTCAGAGATGCTGGAACAGCAGCACTAGGAGAATTCATAATGAGCAGAAATATGTGTCACCAGAAACTGGTGTAATTTGAATTTGTTGAATTAGTTTGTAACTGAAATCTAATAAAATATAGAATTACCTCTTTTCCAATTATCTACTCAGCGTTGTGTTTTTAACAGAATCCTGGTTTGTTTTGTTCTTGCAGCCAATGAGGAGAATAACCAGCTGATGATGATCAATAACAGCCAGCCTGCAGGTCAGGACGTGTCGTCTTATACCATAGAGGAGATGGACAGCATCACCTCTGAATACACCCTCAGAAACCACGTGAGTCACAGAACCCTGTTTAAAAAAACAAGTATTTCAATTTAAAAGCTGTCCCATGCACCTCCAGCTTCAAACATATACTGTATTTACACGACTATAAGGCCACATTAAAGTCTTCTACTTTCCCCAAAATGTTGGTGCTCCCTATTTGTGTATGTAGGGGAAGTGTGGGCATGGATTGTAGATAAAATAACGGGGATGTGCGTTATGCAGAACATGGTTGTTTTAACAACCTGAAAATGGTAAAGAGACACGCTGATAAAGCACAGTTTAAACTGAAGGAAATCAGCTACACAGCTGAGTTTAAGACATAAGACAGGTGGTACGAGTTGGAGGAAAGACTGGATCAGTGGATCACAGAGCAGAGACTGGATCAGTGGATCACAGAGCAAAGACTGGATCAGTGGATCACAGAGCAGAGACTGGATCAGTGGATCACCGAGAAAAGAACGAGTGGGAGAAGCGTTCCGACGGTCACCATTTACTAAAAGCAGTAAAGCAGCAGAAAAAATGAAAATTTGACATTGTCGAGTAGGTCTGTCTTGGTGCTTTTCGTTTCTCCATCCAGACCAGGACTACGGTAGCGCAGCAACTTCCAGTGGATTATAACGCATCATTTAGAGGAAAGTGACTCTGATGGTGAAGAAAGTGAAGCTGACATGTTTGATGGAGATTTAGCTGCTGTTGGAATCAGAAACAGAGGATGAGGACTTTGATGGTTTGATTGATGACATTACCCCGCTCTATTTGTGTATATATCTGTGTGTGTATATCTATGTGTGTATATACCTATGTGTATATATCTCTGTGTGTATATACCTATGTGTGTATATATCTATGTGTGTATATATCTATGTGTATATATCTATGTGTATATATCTATGTGTGTATATATTAACCCTCCCCTATAGTTAGGTTCCTTATGTGTGTGTTAAACACAGTAATGACAAACAAAACTGAGACTGAGCCTTTTATTACAGAGCCTTATGGTTCTGAAAACAGTATAACAGAAGTTTTATGCTCATTTCCTGATCTCAACAGGACATGTTTGCTGTGGCCGTGTCGCTCAGCACCGGACGCATCGTGTACATCTCCGACCAGGCCGCCTCCATCCTCAGCTGCAGACCAGAGGTGTTCAACAACAGCAAGTTCGTAGAGTTCCTGGTGCCGCAGGACGTTCGTGTTTTCTACAGCTTCACGACGCCCTATCGACTGCCTTCATGGAGCATCTGTACCGGAGCAGGTACTAATATACAAATATACAGATATTACAGAAACACATTAGAACTGTAAGTTACCTAATAATAGATTAATTACCACTTTCTGTGGTTAAGATATGCAGAGGAAAACTACATTTTATGAACCAAACTACTAAACAGAAATCTACATGTTTATTTCCATAGAATAAATATATTAATGACATTGTGCAACAGAGTTTAAGAATATTGATTTTCTGAATATGTTCTGAATGAGAAGCTCATTATTTCCTCTCCAGTTGAACTGATGATGACTAATGTATTTTATTCAGTACCCTTTACCCTTTCCACAGTAAAATACACCTTTTCCTGTTGTGATTTATTCTGCCTCTAGCCTGGAATTATTTTGCCTTTCCTCCCAAATGGAGAACAGCTGTTTAAATTCATTATTTAAGTGCAGAGCTGCAGAGTCTCAGATGTTGTTTTCTGATGGAATTATTCATCTGCAGTGTCTGCAGGAACTGACCAGATGAGCTTCTGCTCCTGCATTGAAACATATTTTTTTCTCCGTTCCAGAGTCGTCACAGCCTGAATGCATGCAGGAGAAGTCCTTCTTCTGCCGGATCAGGTGGGTGTGGGTGTGTGTGTGTGTGTGTGTGTGTGTGTGTGTGTGTGTGTGTTTGTGTGTTGCCCCACAGCCAGCCATCTGCTGCTAAACCACATCTGGTTAAATTCATGCTTCCTCTCATCGCTTCTCAATTATTTTGTGACATCACAGGTGCAACTGTAATCAGATGCTTTTTCCACAGTGGAGTCATACATATAGGCAGAAACACACATACACACATATAAAACACACATATAAATCACACACATGTATATAAAACACACACACACACACACACACACACACACACACACACACACCTTACTGAACTTATTGGAAATTTCCATTATTTTTTTAATACAAATACTTCAAGGCCTTGTTTAATCATAGATTATATTAAAAAATGTTAGTCACCACCAGATGTAAAAATGATTTTTCTTGGCACGCTTTTGGTAAAATAACTAAACGCTGCCCCCTAGTGTCCTGAATCCTGAAACTCATGAATGAAAAGTATGAATGAATGAGTGAATGCTAAATAAAATATATTTGACTTTATATCCTGGATTGACCTCGTTTATCTGGTCTTTTCTAACTGGTTCCCAGTGGAGGGAAGGAGTGTGAGGGGGCCCTGCAGTACTTCCCCTTCCGTATGACCCCCTACCTGATGAAGGTCCAGGACTCGGACCATGCTGAGGACCAGTTCTGCTGCCTCCTCCTGGCTGAGCGGGTCCACTCTGGTTACGATGGTGAGGACTCAATGAAAGCTGCTTCTAGAAGAACTCAGGGGACAATCTGATTCCTTTTATATCGACAGCTGCAGGTCTAATGTAATAATACCACCTTGTTGTTAGAAATCACGGTGAGATGATTCAAACCATTCACAAACATTCTCAGCAGCTGCTATAAACTGCTCATAAAGCATTCATCACTACTACTACGACTTTTATTTTGACAAGTTGTGATGTTCCACAAAAGACGAGTTTTTAAACCAGTTCACATTTGTGTTTTTTTCTTTTTCCTCAAAGCTCCCAGAATTCCAACAGACAAACGCATCTTCACCACCACACACACTCCGAACTGTGTGTTCCAGGACATCGATGAGCGGTGAGCACCAGTTGTTTTATTGTTTTATCGTTTATTGTTTAACCCTATTAAACAGCTGTGAGGTGCCAGCTAACATGTGCTGGTGTGTTATTGTCTCCAGGGCGGTTCCCCTCCTCGGGTTCCTCCCCCAGGACCTGATTGGTACCTCGGTTCTGCTCCACCTCCACCCCAAGGACCGGCCCACCATGCTGGCCGTGCACAGGAAGAGTCAGTTCACCTTTATCGTTGCACCTCGTTTTGTCTGCGTCTCATCAGTCTTAGTCAGATTTAGACTTTTATTTCCTGGCATTTCAGTCCAATTCCAAATATTTTAGTGTAGTTTAATCGACTAAAACCCAAATATTTATGTCTAGTTTTAGTTAATAGTTTTTTTAGTCTTTAACAGCAGGTTGATGTTAATCGTTTTAATCTAAATAAATGTAAATATTAACCCAGATGCAGCTACGACATCTAACATGAGGAACAGCACATTTATTAACATGTGAAATGGCTGTTGATTGGCAGCACGTTATAACTCATGTACTGTCCACACACACACACACACACACACACACAAACACAGACACACACACACACACACACACAGACACACACACATAGACACACACACACAGACACAGACAGACACACACACACACACAGACACACACATAGACACACATACAGACACAGACACACACACACATACAGACACACACACACACAGACACACACACACACACACACACACACACACACACACAGACACACACACAGACACACACACACACACACACAGACACACACACACATAACCACACACACACACACACACACACACACAGACACACACACACACACATACAGACACACACACATACAGACACACACACACACACACACACACACACAGACACACACACATAGACACACACAGACACACACACACACACACACAGACACACACACACATAACCACACACACACACACACACACACAGACACACACACACACACAGACACAGACACACACACAGACACACACACATAGACACACACACACACAGACACACACACACACACACACAGACACACACACACAGACACACACATAGACACACACACATAGACACACACACACACAGACACACACAGACACACACACACACAGACACAAAGACACACACACACACACACACAGACACACAGACACACACACACACAGACACACACACACACAGACACACACAGACACACACACACAGACACACACACACACACACACACACACACACACACAGTTGGGTTTTCTTTATTTATGTATTTATTAAAGTAGATCGCCTTTTTTTCTTCACCAGAAATGTTTGTTAATTTCATGTCAGTAGCAGAGATTTAGTCTTTGTCTCGTTTTGGTTTGAACACATTTCCTCTGGTCTGATAATCACACCAGATAAAGGACGAGTGTTTTATTTCTTCATAACACGCCCTGACAGTGTCGGTTCTCTCGCTGCAGTTCTCCAGTTCGCTGGACAACCATTCGACCACTCGTCCATCAGGTTCTGTGCTGGGAACGGAGAATACATCGTTCTGGACACCAGCTGGTCCAGCTTCGTCAATCCCTGGAGCCACAAGGTGTCCTTCGTCATCGGGAGACACAAAGTGAGAACGTGAGTGTCTTTGTCCTGGAGGTCGCCAGCATCCAGAGAACGGTGATGATGAGGACCTTCATCTTAAATAATGAAGAACCTTCATCTTAAATAATGATACAGAACCTTCATATTAAATAATGATACAGAACCTTCATCTTAAATAATGATACAGAACCTTCATCTTAAATAATGATACAGAACCTTCATCTTAAATAATGATACAGAACCTTCATCTTAAATAATGATACAGAACCTTCATCTTAAATAATGATACAGAACCTTCATCTTAAATAATGATACAGAACCTTCATCTTAAATAATGATACAGAACCTTCATCTAAAATAATGATACAGAACCTTCATCTTAAATAATGATACAGAACCTTCATCTTAAATAATGATACAGAACCTTCATATTAAATAATGAAGAACCTTCATCTTAAATAATGATACAGAACCTTCATCTAAAATAATGATGCAGAACCTTCATCTTAAATAATGATACAGAACCTTCATAATAAATAATGAAGAACCTTCATCTTAAATAATGATACAGAACCTTCATCTTAAATAATGATACAGAACCTTCATCTTAAATAATGATACAGAACCTTCATCTTAAATAATGATACAGAACCTTCATAATAAATAATGAAGAACCTTCATCTTAAATAATGATACAGAACCTTCATCTTAAATAATGATACAGAACCTTCATCTTAAATAATGATACAGAACCTTCATCTAAAATAATGATACAGAACCTTCATCTTAAATAATGATGCAGGACCTTCATCTTAAATAATGATACAGAACCTTCATCTTAAATAATGATGCAGGACCTTCATCTTAAATAATGATGCAGAACCTTCATCTTAAATAATGATACAGAACCTTCATCTAAAATAATGATGCAGAACCTTCATCTTAAATAATGATGCAGGACCTTCATCTTAAATAATGATGCAGAACCTTCATCTTAAATAATGATACAGAACCTTCATCTAAAATAATGATGCAGAACCTTCATCTTAAATAATGATACAGAACCTTCATCTTAAATAATGATACAGAACCTTCATCTTAAATAATGATACAGAACCTTCATCTAAAATAATGATGCAGGACCTTCATCTTAAATAATGATGCAGGACCTTCATCTTAAATAATGATGCAGGACCTTCATCTTAAATATTGATGCAGAACCTTCATCTTAAATAATGATGCAGGACCTTCATCTTAAATAATGATACAGAACCTTCATAATAAATAATGAAGAACCTTCATATTAAATAAGGATGCAGGACCTTCATCTTAAATAATGATACAGAACCTTCATCTAAAATAATGATGCAGGACCTTCATCTTAAATAATGATGCAGGACCTTCATCTTAAATATTGATGCAGGACCTTCATCTTAAATAATGATGCAGGACCTTCATCTTAAATAATGATACAGAACCTTCATCTTAAATAATGATGCAGGACCTTCATCTTAAATAATGATGCAGAACCTTCATCTTAAATAATGATACAGAACCTTCATCTAAAATAATGATGCAGGACCTTCATCTTAAATAATGATGCAGGACCTTCATCTTAAATATTGATGCAGAACCTTCATCTTAAATAATGATGCAGGACCTTCATCTTAAATAATGATGCAGGACCTTCATCTTAAATAATGATACAGAACCTTCATCTTAAATAATGATACAGAACCTTCATATTAAATAATGAAGAACCTTCATCTTAAATAATGATACAGAACCTTCATCTAAAATAATGATGCAGAACCTTCATCTTAAATAATGATACAGAACCTTCATCTTAAATAATGATACAGAACCTTCATCTTAAATAATGATACAGAACCTTCATCTTAAATATTGATGCAGAACCTTCATCTTAAATAATGATGCAGAACCTTCATCTTAAATAATGATGCAGGACCTTCATCTTAAATAATGAAGAACCTTCATCTTAAATAATGATACAGAACCTTCATCTTAAATAATGATACAGAACCTTCATCTAAAATAATGATACAGAACCTTCATCTTAAATAATGATACAGAACCTTCATAATAAATAATGAAGAACCTTCATCTTAAATAATGATACAGAACCTTCATCTAAAATAATGATACAGAACCTTCATCTTAAATAATGATACAGAACCTTCATCTTAAATAATGATACAGAACCTTCATCTTAAATAATGATACAGAACCTTCATCTAAAATAATGATGCAGGACCTTCATCTTAAATAATGATGCAGGACCTTCATCTTAAATAATGATACAGAACCTTCATCTAAAATAATGATACAGAACCTTCATCTTAAATAATGATACAGAACCTTCATCTTAAATAATGATACAGAACCTTCATCTTAAATAATGATACAGAACCTTCATCTAAAATAATGATGCAGGACCTTCATCTTAAATAATGATGCAGGACCTTCATCTTAAATAATGATGCAGGACCTTCATCTTAAATATTGATGCAGAACCTTCATCTTAAATAATGATGCAGGACCTTCATCTTAAATAATGATACAGAACCTTCATCTTAAATATTGATGCAGAACCTTCATCTTAAATAATGATGCAGAACCTTCATCTTAAATAATGATACAGAACCTTCATAATAAATAATGAAGAACCTTCATATTAAATAAGGATGCAGGACCTTCATCTTAAATAATGATACAGAACCTTCATCTAAAATAATGATGCAGGACCTTCATCTTAAATAATGATGCAGGACCTTCATCTTAAATATTGATGCAGGACCTTCATCTTAAATAATGATGCAGGACCTTCATCTTAAATAATGATACAGAACCTTCATCTTAAATAATGATGCAGGACCTTCATCTTAAATATTGATGCAGAACCTTCATCTCAAATAATGATGCAGGACCTTCATCTTAAATAATGAAGAACCTTCATCTTAAATAATGATACAGAACCTTCATCTAAAATAATGATGCAGAACCTTCATCTTAAATAATGATACAGAACCTTCATCTTAAATAATGATACAGAACCTTCATCTTAAATAATGATACAGAACCTTCATCTTAAATATTGATGCAGAACCTTCATCTTAAATAATGATGCAGAACCTTCATCTTAAATAATGATGCAGGACCTTCATCTTAAATAATGAAGAACCTTCATCTTAAATAATGATACAGAACCTTCATCTTAAATAATGATGCAGGACCTTCATCTTAAATAATGATGCAGAACCTTCATCTTAAATAATGATACAGAACCTTCATCTAAAATAATGATGCAGGACCTTCATCTTAAATAATGATGCAGGACCTTCATCTTAAATATTGATGCAGAACCTTCATCTTAAATAATGATGCAGGACCTTCATCTTAAATAATGATACAGAACCTTCATCTTAAATAATGATGCAGGACCTTCATCTTAAATAATGATGCAGAACCTTCATCTTAAATAATGATGCAGGACCTTCATCTTAAATAATGATGCAGAACCTTCATCTTAAATAATGAAGAACCTTCATCTTAAATAATGATACAGAACCTTCATCTTAAATAATGATGCAGGACCTTCATCTTAAATAATGATACAGAACCTTCATCTTAAATAATGATGCAGGACCTTCATCTTAAATAATGATACAGAACCTTCATCTTAAATAATGATGCAGGACCTTCATCTTAAATATTGATGCAGAACCTTCATCTCAAATAATGATGCAGGACCTTCATCTTAAATAATGAAGAACCTTCATCTTAAATAATGATACAGAACCTTCATCTAAAATAATGATACAGAACCTTCATCTTAAATAATGATACAGAACCTTCATCTTAAATAATGATACAGAACCTTCATCTTAAATAATGATACAGAACCTTCATCTTAAATATTGATGCAGAACCTTCATCTTAAATAATGATGCAGAACCTTCATCTTAAATAATGATGCAGGACCTTCATCTTAAATAATGAAGAACCTTCATCTTAAATAATGATACAGAACCTTCATCTTAAATAATGATACAGAACCTTCATCTAAAATAATGATACAGAACCTTCATCTTAAATAATGATACAGAACCTTCATAATAAATAATGAAGAACCTTCATCTTAAATAATGATACAGAACCTTCATCTAAAATAATGATACAGAACCTTCATCTTAAATAATGATACAGAACCTTCATCTTAAATAATGATACAGAACCTTCATCTTAAATAATGATGCAGGACCTTCATCTTAAATAATGATACAGAACCTTCATCTTAAATAATGATACAGAACCTTCATCTTAAATAATGATACAGAACCTTCATCTAAAATAATGATGCAGGACCTTCATCTTAAATAATGATGCAGGACCTTCATCTTAAATAATGATGCAGAACCTTCATCTTAAATAATGATACAGAACCTTCATCTTAAATAATGATACAGAACCTTCATCTAAAATAATGATACAGAACCTTCATCTTAAATAATGATACAGAACCTTCATCTAAAATAATGATACAGAACCTTCATCTTAAATAATGATACAGAACCTTCATAATAAATAATGAAGAACCTTCATCTTAAATAATGATACAGAACCTTCATCTTAAATAATGATACAGAACCTTCATCTAAAATAATGATGCAGGACCTTCATCTTAAATATTGATGCAGAACCTTCATCTTAAATAATGATACAGAACCTTCATCTAAAATAATGATGCAGGACCTTCATCTTAAATAATGATGCAGGACCTTCATCTTAAATAATGATACAGAACCTTCATCTAAAATAATGATACAGAACCTTCATCTTAAATAATGATACAGAACCTTCATCTTAAATAATGATACAGAACCTTCATCTTAAATAATGATACAGAACCTTCATCTAAAATAATGATACAGAACCTTCATCTTAAATAATGATACAGAACCTTCATAATAAATAATGAAGAACCTTCATCTTAAATAATGATACAGAACCTTCATCTTAAATAATGATGCAGGACCTTCATCTTAAATAATGATACAGAACCTTCATCTAAAATAATGATACAGAACCTTCATCTTAAATAATGATACAGAACCTTCATCTTAAATAATGATACAGAACCTTCATCTAAAATAATGATACAGAACCTTCATCTTAAATAATGATACAGAACCTTCATAATAAATAATGAAGAACCTTCATCTTAAATAATGATACAGAACCTTCATCTTAAATAATGATGCAGGACCTTCATCTTAAATAATGAAGAACCTTCATCTTAAATAATGATACAGAACCTTCATCTAAAATAATGATACAGAACCTTCATCTTAAATAATGATACAGAACCTTCATAATAAATAATGAAGAACCTTCATCTTAAATAATGATACAGAACCTTCATCTTAAATAATGATACAGAACCTTCATCTAAAATAATGATGCAGGACCTTCATCTTAAATATTGATGCAGAACCTTCATCTTAAATAATGATACAGAACCTTCATCTAAAATAATGATGCAGGACCTTCATCTTAAATAATGATGCAGGACCTTCATCTTAAATATTGATGCAGAACCTTCATCTTAAATAATGATACAGAACCTTCATAATAAATAATGAAGAACCTTCATCTTAAATAATGATGCAGAACCTTCATCTTAAATAATGATGCAGAACCTTTATCTTAAATAATGATGCAGAACCTTCATCTTAAATAATGATACAGAACCTTCATATTAAATAAGGATGCAGAACCTTTATCCTGAATAATTAACCTTCATCACTCCTTTTTCAGGGGACCCGTGAATGAAGACGTTTTCGTGGCTCAGGCCTCTGCTGTGGCTGAAATGAAAAGTCTGGACTCTGACATCCTGGAGATCACTGAGCAGATCCACAGGCTCCTTCTGCAGGTGAGACATGATAAAGCATGACTTACATTGAATATTGATAAACAGGCCAGATGTATGAAGGTGCAGACGCCAGGATTCACAGAAGAGGAACCAGAAATGTCAAAACATTTGGAGAATGTCAGAAGTTTTACTGGATTTCTTCTTTTCTTCTTGTGTGAGCAGCCGGTTCATAACAGCAGGTCGAGCGGCTACGAGAGTCTGAACAGCACCGAGCATCTGATGAGCCTCACGTCCTCCAGCGAGAGTCTGAACAACGGAACCAAGACCCAGGAGGAGCAGGAGGGGGGGGGCAAGGCCCGACAGGTGGGGGGGTAAAACCTGATGATACATAAATAACCTGATGATACATGAATAACCCAATAATAGTCATTGGAATGTTAGCGGGTTTGTCTACACACAATAAGTTAGTTATGTATTTTTTTTAATAAATCTTCATAAAATATGCTATAATTGTATTTAAAATAGTGAATGTGTCTTTATCAGAAGTTACCAATATTAACTCTTCGGACTCGTTGTTTTGCAGCGAACTTTTCAGGAAATCTGTCAGGGAATCCACTTCCAGAAGAGTCAGGAGCAGCCGAGCGTCAAACAGGACAATAAGAGGAGTAACGGCAGTAGGTTGTTTAACTTCACGTCATTTAATGACATTTTACAGCAGATCAGTGTCTGCTTTCCACTGCTCCTTTCACACAAGAAATGATTGTATTTGTTGTTAACTCCTGTTCTCTCCCCAGTAGAATCTGCCCAGAAGAACCTGGCGGTCCGGCCCAAAGATCCAGCTCCTCTCCTCCGGGAGGGGAACCGATCTGGTTTCCAGGAGGAGATGACGTTGAATGATCAGAGCGTGTACTCCTACCAGCAGATCAGCTGTCTGGACAGTGTCATCAGGTACAAACTGGACTTCTGATTGGTTTGTGGAGGAGAATTCACTTCCTGGAACTCATGGTGTTTTATGACGTGATTCCCAGATACTTGGAGAACTGCAGCGTTCCCATCACCATGAAGAGGAAGTGCCGATCGTCCTCTAAGACGACGTCGTCTTATTCAGACGAGGAAAAACGTAAAGGATCTGACGGCGTGCAGGCGTCTGAAGGCGAGTTCCTGTGCTTTATTCCTATCTGGAAAGTACGGTGGCTGTGAGGGACAAACAACAAACAGGAAAATGATGCAAACAGAGATGATGCAAAACCAAGAACACATCAAACAGATGCTGCAAAAAATGCTGCGACTAATAATAAACCCATAATAATCATCTTGCTGGTATGGACCCAGTCAGCTCTCACTAAACATTAAGTGTTAAATATGAATGAAAACTATGGTTAAACTATGCTGCTCTTCTACGACGTCAAAGATGACGTCCATGTGCTTAAAAAGTAAAGGAAAACAAACATTTTCACCCTTTCTTTCACTCTTTCTTCTATTTACAGCATTTTTCCTTTGCATTTTTTTGCGTGTGTTTTTGTTTTTAAATCATTTCTGTGTTTGCAGCATTATGTTTGCAGCTTGTTTGTCCGTGTCAGCCACTGTAGGTAAAAGTAAATTATTCTCACTATAAAAAGCTCACGTGTGTCCGTCCTCTCCATCAGAACCGGGCTCCTTAAAGGACCGGTCCGTTCTCTCCACTCTGGACCATCAGAACGAGGAGTCGAGCGAGGCGGCGGCGGGGGTGGGGTCGCTGCTGCCGCCGGTTCCCAACAAGCCCGAGAGCGTGGTGTCCATCACCAGCCAGTGCAGCTACAGCAGCACCATCGTCCACGTTGGAGACAAGAAGCCTCAGCCTGTGTCAGGTGGAACGTTTATTACCACCTGATGTTAGAACGTTTATTACCACCTGATGTTAGAACGTTTAATAACACCTGATGTTAGAACGTTTAATACCGGATGTTAGAACTTTTATTACCACCTGATGTTAGAACGTTTATTACCACCTGATGTTAGAACGTTTAATACCACCTGATGTTAGAACGTTTATTACCACCTGATGTTAGAACGTTTATTACCACCTGATGTTAGAACGTTTATTACCGGATGTTAGAACGTTTATTACCACCTGATGTTAGGACGTTTAATACCACCTGTTGTTATAACGTTTATTACCACCTGATGTTAGAACGTTTATTACCACCTGATGTTAGAACGTTTATTACCACCTGATGTTAGAACGTTTAATACCACCTGATGTTAGAACGTTTAATAACACCTGATGTTAGAACGTTTAATAACACCTGATGTTAGAACGTTTAATAACACCTGATGTTAGAACGTTTATTACCACCTGATGTTAGAACGTTTATTACCACCTGATGTTAGAACGTTTAATACCACCTGATGTTAGAACGTTTATTACCACCTGATGTTAGAACGTTTATTACCACCTGATGTTAGAACGTTTATTACCGGATGTTAGAACGTTTATTACCACCTGATGTTAGGACGTTTAATACCACCTGTTGTTATAACGTTTATTACCACCTGATGTTAGAACGTTTATTACCACCTGATGTTAGAACGTTTATTACCACCTGATGTTAGAACGTTTAATACCACCTGATGTTAGAACGTTTAATAACACCTGATGTTAGAACGTTTAATAACACCTGATGTTAGAACGTTTAATAACACCTGATGTTAGGACGTTTATTACCACCTGATGTTAGAACGTTTATTACCACCTGATGTTAGAACGTTTAATACCACCTGTTGTTATAACGTTTATTACCACCTGATGTTAGAACGTTTAATACCGGATGTTAGAACGTTTATTACCACCTGATGTTAGAACGTTTATTACCACCTGATGTTAGAACGTTTAATACCGGATGTTAGAACGTTTATTACCACCTGATGTTAGAACGTTTAATAACACCTGATGTTAGAACGTTTAATACCACCTGATGTTAGAACGTTTATTACCACCTGATGTTAGAACGTTTAATACCACCTGATGTTAGAACGTTTATTACCACCTGATGTTAGAACGTTTATTACCACCTGATGTTAGAACGTTTATTACCGGATGTTAGAACGTTTATTACCACCTGATGTTAGAACGTTTAATAACACCTGATGTTAGGACGTTTAATACCACCTGTTGTTATAACGTTTATTACCACCTGATGTTAGAACGTTTATTACCACCTGATGTTAGAACGTTTATTACCACCTGATGTTAGAACGTTTAATACCACCTGATGTTAGAACGTTTAATAACACCTGATGTTAGAACGTTTAATAACACCTGATGTTAGAACGTTTAATAACACCTGATGTTAGGACGTTTATTACCACCTGATGTTAGAACGTTTATTACCACCTGATGTTAGAACGTTTAATACCACCTGTTGTTATAACGTTTATTACCACCTGATGTTAGAACGTTTAATAACACCTGATGTTAGAACGTTTAATACCGGATGTTAGAACGTTTATTACCACCTGATGTTAGAACGTTTATTACCACCTGATGTTAGAACGTTTAATACCGGATGTTAGAACGTTTATTACCACC
Source organism: Eupleurogrammus muticus (assembly GCA_036785175.1). NCBI lineage: Eukaryota > Metazoa > Chordata > Actinopteri > Scombriformes > Trichiuridae > Eupleurogrammus > Eupleurogrammus muticus. The sequence goes on along the minus strand of JAYKQN010000058.1, from coordinate 152,343 downwards.
TGATGTTAGAACGTTTAATAACACCTGATGTTAGAACGTTTATTACCACCTGATGTTAGAACGTTTATTACCACCTGATGTTAGAACGTTTAATACCACCTGATGTTAGAACGTTTATTACCACCTGATGATAGAACGTTTAATACCGGATGTTAGAACGTTTAATACCCGATGTTAGAACGTTTATTACCACCGGATGTTAGAACGTTTATTACCACCTGATGTTAGAACGTTTATTACCACCTGATGTTAGAACGTTTAATACCGGATGTTAGAACGTTTAATACCACCTGATGTTAGAACGTTTATTACCACCTGATGTTAGAACGTTTATTACCACCTGATGTTAGAACGTTTATTACCACCTGATGTTAGAACGTTTAATACCACCTGATGTTAGAACGTTTATTACCACCTGATGTTAGAACGTTTATTACCACCTGATGTTAGAACGTTTATTACCGGATGTTAGAACGTTTATTACCACCTGATGTTAGAACGTTTAATAACACCTGATGTTAGAACGTTTATTACCACCTGATGTTAGGACGTTTAATACCACCTGTTGTTATAACGTTTATTACCACCTGATGTTAGAACGTTTATTACCACCTGATGTTAGAACGTTTATTACCACCTGATGTTAGAACGTTTAATACCACCTGATGTTAGAACGTTTAATAACACCTGATGTTAGAACGTTTAATAACACCTGATGTTAGAACGTTTAATAACACCTGATGTTAGGACGTTTATTACCACCTGATGTTAGAACGTTTATTACCACCTGATGTTAGAACGTTTAATACCACCTGTTGTTATAACGTTTATTACCACCTGATGTTAGAACGTTTAATACCGGATGTTAGAACGTTTATTACCACCTGATGTTAGAACGTTTATTACCACCTGATGTTAGAACGTTTAATACCGGATGTTAGAACGTTTATTACCACCTGATGTTAGAACGTTTAATAACACCTGATGTTAGAACGTTTATTACCACCTGATGTTAGAACGTTTATTACCACCTGATGTTAGAACGTTTAATACCACCTGATGTTAGAACGTTTATTACCACCTGATGATAGAACGTTTAATACCGGATGTTAGAACGTTTAATACCCGATGTTAGAACGTTTATTACCACCGGATGTTAGAACGTTTATTACCACCTGATGTTAGAACGTTTATTACCACCTGATGTTAGAACGTTTAATACCGGATGTTAGAACGTTTATTACCACCTGATGTTAGAACGTTTAATACCGGATGTTAGAACGTTTATTACCACCTGATGTTAGAACGTTTATTACCACCTGATGTTAGAACGTTTAATACCACCTGATGTTAGAACGTTTAATACCGGATGTTAGAACGTTTATTACCACCTGATGTTAGAATGTTTAATAACACCTGATGTTAGAACGTTTATTACCGGATGTTAGAACGTTTATTACCACCTGATGTTAGAACGTTTATTACCACCTGATGTTAGAACGTTTAATACCACCTGATGTTAGAACGTTTAATACCACCTGATGATAGAAAAATTTATTACCACCTGATGTTAGAACGTTCAATAACACCGGATGTTAGAACATTTAATAACACCTGATGTTAGAACGTTTAATACCACCTGATGTTAGAACGTTTAATACCACCTGATGTTAGAACGTTTAATAACACCTGATGTTGCAACGTTTAATAACACCTGATGTTAGAACGTTTAATAACACCTGATGTTAGAACGTTTAATAACACCTGATGTTAGAACGTTTATTACCGCCTGATGTTAGAACGTTTAATAACACCTGATGTTAGAACGTTTATTACCGCCTGATGTTGGAACGTTTAATAACACCTGATGTTAGAACGTTTATTACCGCCTGATGTTAGAACGTTTATTACCGCCTGATGTTAGAACGTTTATTACCGCCTGATGTTAGAATGTTTATTACCACCTGATGTTAGAACGTTTATTACCGCCTGATGTTAGAACGTTTATCACCGCCTGATGTTAGAACGTTTATTACCGCCTGATGTTAGAACGTTTATTACCACCTGATGTTAGAACGTTTATTACCACCTGATGTTAGAACGTTTAATAACACCTGATGTTAGAACGTTTATTACCACCTGATGTTAGAACGTTTAATAACACCTGATGTTAGAACGTTTATTACCACCTGATGTTAGAACGTTTATTACCACCTGACGTTAGAACGTTTATTACCACCTGATGTTAGAACGTTTATTACCACCTGATGTTAGAACGTTTATTACCACCTGATGTTAGAACGTTTATTACCACCTGATGTTAGAACGTTTAATACCGGATGTTAGAACGTTTATTACCACCTGATGTTAGAACGTTTAATAACACCTGATGTTAGAACGTTTATTACCACCTGATGTTGGAACGTTTATTACCATCTGATGTTAGAACGTTTATTACCACCTGATGTTAGAACGTTTATAACCACCTGATGTTAGAACGTTTATTACCACCTGATGTTAGAACGTTTAATACCACCTGATGTTAGAACGTTTATTACCACCTGATGTTAGAACGTTTATTACCACCTGATGTTAGGACGTTTATTACCACCTGATGTTAGAACGTTTAATACCGGATGTTAGAACGTTTATTACCACCTGATGTTAGAACGTTTAATAACACCTGATGTTAGAACATTTATTACCGGATGTTAGAACGTTTATTACCACCTGATGTTAGAACGTTTAATACCACCTGATGTTAGAACGTTTAATACCACTTGATGTTAGAACGTTTATTACCACCTGATGTTAGAACGTTTAATACTGGATGTTAGAACGTTTATTACCACCTGATGTTAGAACGTTTAATACCGGATGTTAGAACGTTTATTACCACCTGATGTTAGAACGTTTATTACCGCCTGATGTTAGAACGTTTATTACCGCCTGATGTTAGAACGTTTATTACCGCCTGATGTTAGAACGTTTATTACCACCTGATGTTAGAACGTTTAATACCACCTGATGTTAGAACGTTTAATACCACCTGATGTTAGAACGTTTATTACCACCTGATGTTAGAACGTTTAATAACACCTGATGTTAGAACGTTTATTACCACCTGATGTTAGAACGTTTAATAACACCTGATGTTAGAACGTTTAATAACACCTGATGTTAGAACGTTTATTACCGCCTGATGTTAGAACGTTTAATAACACCTGATGTTAGAACGTTTATTACCACCTGATGTTAGAACGTTTAATAACACCTGATGTTAGAACGTTTATTACCGCCTGATGTTAGAACGTTTATTACCACCTGATGTTAGAACGTTTATTACCGCCTGATGTTAGAACGTTTATTACCACCTGATGTTAGAACGTTTATTACCACCTGATGTTAGAACGTTTAATAACACCTGATGTTAGAACGTTTATTACCACCTGATGTTAGAACGTTTAATAACACCTGATGTTAGAACGTTTATTACCGCCTGATGTTAGAACGTTTATTACCACCTGATGTTAGAACGTTTAATACCACCTGATGTTAGAACGTTTAATAACACCTGATGTTAGAACGTTTATTACCGCCTGATGTTAGAACGTTTAATAACACCTGATGTTAGAACGTTTATTACCACCTGATGTTAGAACGTTTATTACCACCTGATGTTAGAACGTTTATTACCGCCTGATGTTGGAACGTTTACTACCGCCTGATGTTAGAACGTTTAATAACACCTGATGTTAGAACGTTTATTACCGCCTGATGTTAGAACGTTTATTACCGCCTGATGTTAGAACGTTTAATAACACCTGATGTTAGAACGTTTATTACCGCCTGATGTTAGAACGTTTATTACCGCCTGATGTTAGAACGTTTATTACCGCCTGATGTTAGAACGTTTATTACCGCCTGATGTTAGAACGTTTATTACCGCCTGATGTTAGAACGTTTATTACCACCTGATGTTAGAACGTTTAATAACACCTGATGTTAGAACGTTTATTACCGCCTGATGTTAGAACGTTTATTACCGCCTGATGTTAGAACGTTTATTACCGCCTGATGTTAGAACGTTTATTACCGCCTGATGTTAGAACGTTTAATAACACCTGATGTTAGAACGTTTATTACCGCCTGATGTTAGAACGTTTATTACCGCCTGATGTTAGAACGTTTATTACCGCCTGATGTTAGAACGTTTAATACCACCTGATGTTAGAACGTTTATTACCCCCTGATGTTAGAACGTTTATTACCACCTGATGTTAGAACGTTTATTACCACCTGATGTAAGAACGTTTAATACCACCTGATGTTAGAACGTTTATTACCACCTGATGTTAGAACGTTTAATAACACCTGATGTTAGAACGTTTAATACCACCTGATGTTAGAACGTTTATTACCACCTGATGTAAGAACGTTTAATACCACCTGATGTTAGAACGTTTATTACCACCTGATGTTAGAACGTTTATTACCGCCTGATGTTAGAACGTTTATTACCGCCTGATGTTAGAACGTTTATTACCGCCTGATGTTAGAACGTTTAATACCACCTGATGTTAGAACGTTTATTACCACCTGATGTAAGAACGTTTAATACCACCTGATGTTAGAACGTTTATTACCACCTGATGTAAGAACGTTTAATACCACCTGATGTTAGAACGTTTATTACCGCCTGATGTTAGAACGTTTAATACCACCTGATGTTAGAACGTTTATTACCACCTGATGTAAGAACGTTTAATACCACCTGATGTTAGAACGTTTATTACCACCTGATGTAAGAACGTTTAATACCACCTGATGTTAGAACGTTTATTACCGCCTGATGTTAGAACGTTTATTACCGCCTGATGTTAGAACGTTTAATACCACCTGATGTTAGAACGTTTATTACCACCTGATGTAAGAACGTTTAATACCACCTGATGTTAGAACGTTTATTACCACCTGATGTTAGAACGTTTATTACCACCTGATGTTAGAACGTTTAATAACACCTGATGTTAGAACGTTTAATACCACCTGATGTTAGAACGTTTAATACCACCTGATGTTAGAACGTTTATTACCACCTGATGTAAGAACGTTTATTACCACCTGATGTTAGAATGTTTAATAACACCTGATGTTCTCTGGAGTTTATATCTGTCACACAGAACAAACGAGTAACACAGTGTGTGTGTGTGTGTGTTTTCTTATTTCATCAGATTTAGAGTTATATATTAAATATTAAATAACTGCAGTTGCTTCCATTCACAAATGTTTCTTCCACTTTTATAGTTGAGTTGTTTTTTTAAGCATGTGTGTTCCTCAGCTGTAATAAAACTCCACTTTTTCTTTCCTGGTTTCCTATTAAAACTTTTTTTCTGCTGTGGTCTGCAGAGATCATAGAGGACATGTCGGCGTGCTGCAGCCAGCCCCCCCCCCAGGCCGCGACCCCCCCACCTCAGGAGAGGGAGCTGTATAAGAAGCTGGGCCTGACCAAGCAGGTTCTGGCTGCTCACACCCAGAAGGAGGAGCAGGCCTTTCTCTGCAGGTTCAAACAGCTCCGAGGAGAAAACTGCTGCCAGTACCTGGAGCAGCAGAAGGAGCAGACCCCCAGCGCAGGTACAGGAACACCTGGTTCGACCAGGTTTACTGTACCACTGCTGAGACAGACGTCACATAATCAAACAGAATCAGGCTCATGGTTTATTTATTTGTTGTGTGTCTGTGTACACACACACATGATGACAGTCTTTACCCATAATCCCTCTGGTTGTGTCTCCTCCAGCTGCTCCTGCTCCCGACCCCTCCCAACTTGACCGACTTCGTGCGGACGCGACGGTTCGCCGTGGCGGCCGCAGCAGGAGGACCAAGTCGAAGCGGGCGAAGCAGACGGAGTCGTCGGACAGCGCCGTGACGCGTTGCCGGGGGCAACAGCAGGCCCGCCCCCCCCTCCAGAACCGCAGCCCGGACCTAACATCCTGGTCCTCCTCGGACCGGTCCCGGTCCACATTCCCCGTGGCGTTTCCCCCTGTGATGCCCCCCTTCCCCCTGCAGGTCTACCCTGGACCGGGTTCCGTAGCGCCCCACTTGGACAACCAGGTCCCCCGGGCCCCTCCCTGCCCGCCCCCCATCCACCCAGAACCCTACACGGTCCCGGTGGTCGCCCCCTTCTTGACTCTGGTGCTGCCCAACTACATCTACCCCCCACTGGCGCCGGTGTTCCCCGCCCCATCGCAGCCTTTTCTCCAGGCAGCGTTTCCGGGCCCGGCCCCGCCTCACTTTGGTGTCCAGAACCCGTTCGTCTCTCAGAGTCCGTCCGCCCCCCCGGCGCCACCCCCGGCCCGGTCTTTCTACCCCCCGCCGTCTGCCGAACCCAGGAAGGCTGGCGCTGAGGGCGGGTCCCGCCCCCCCACGCCTCCCAGGGGCGGGGGCCAGGCCTCACCGCCGCTGTTCCACTCCAGCTGCAGCTCGCCGCTCAACCTGCTGGAGCTGGAGCTCAGCGTGGACCGGCAGGACGACCCGGAACGACCCGGGAACAATGCCACGGACAGGGAGAAAAATAACGGGAATCAGGCGGAAAGGGAGCTGACACAGGTAACGAATCACATCATATTTATTTGTATGTGTGTGTATATATATATATATATATATTGTGATGTCATGTGAGGCAATCAACGTTCAGCAGGGAGGTCAAGAAGTGCACGGAGACAAAAGTTCAAAATGTAGTTTCTTTTACTGGTCAAAAAAGGGTTTAACAGAAAAGGCATTACAGCGCAAAAGGCAAACTAAGGATTTCTTGTCTTCAATGGTTTATAATCCCAAAAAGAAGTCTCTAATCAAACTCAAAGTCTTCCTTCAAAATAAAGTTCACTTCGCAAAATACAAACAATTGTCCTTTTAGTATTTTTCCTGGGTCTTAACCCCCACAGTACCTCCACACAGCGCAGCAAACGAAAATAGTCCAATACCAAAGAATGAATAATCCAACCACCAGAGTCTTCTCTTTAGCAGGTTTTTCAGAACATATAATCCACCCAGATCAGCGTCTGCAGCTTCTCTCCTACTCGCCACCCTCTACTGAGAGCTCTGGTGTCCTAAAAAGCCCTGCAGTTCCACTCCAGGAGATTGGCCACAGGTGTGCCTCATTAGGCAATCAGTGTTCAGTGGTTTGTAGTGCCGGGTGAAATTCCTGGCAAGTTCCTGGCTCCACCCGCAGATGGAGCCATGCCAGGATACTGCTGTAGCCATCTCAAGGGCCTCTAGTGACATCACAATATATATACACACACATACATATGTATATATATATACACACACACTGTTTTGCAGCATGTTCTGACCCTTAATTCACACTCAGCGTTTTCATGGTGGATTTAATGGTGTTGGTCAGTGGTTCCAGATTATTCACAGCATTAAAGGGCAACAGTTTCTCATATTTTGATGTTTTGTCATGTGTAAAGTCGGTTTCTCATAAATACATGAAGTTATTATACTCTAGTAGTACTATAGTAGTACCTATACTACTACTAAACACCCGTCAACCATCTCAGTCTCTTCCTGTGTCTGAGAGTGTTTTGGCATAAAGTGAGTTCTTCACTGAGGATTTGAAGCAAAGCAGCAAACGAATCATCAGAAAACTTCTACACCTCCTTTTTACAAGTCAGTCGTTTTCAGTAGGTGAGACGTGGCCACCCCTGGGGGGCGCTAAAGAGTCAACATCCCATTCTGAACACATCTCCAGTGGCCGTGTGTGTGTGTATAAAATTAATGGTTTTCTACTACCACAATCAGTGGAAGGAGGAGTCAGGAGATAAAAAACATAGGAAATACCATCCTGATTATTTTAAATCATGTTTTGTATCAGTTGACGTCTGTTGTTAAGAACAATTACTTCTGAATTCACTCCTAAGAGAGTGTGTAAGATGGGATATTAAAAATGGATCCGTGTCTGTAACAGAAAACCTGCTGCAGTAAATTATTTCCAGTTTATTCATCATGGCTGATGGTGTCTCCACAGCCTGGAACACGAAGCTGCAGCACGTTGTCCTCACCTCCAGCTTCTTCTTCTTCTTCTTCTTCCTCTTCTTCTTCTCTTTCGCAGCAAAGCTCTTGTGGCGACGGCAACAACAGCGACGCCAACTCCTCGTCCAGCGACATGTTGGACATCATCCTGCACGAGGACTCCTGCTCCGCCACCTCCGGCTCCATGGAGTCCAGGTCCAACGGATCCAGGTCCAACGGCTGCGGGACGTCGGCCAGCGGGATGTCCAACAGCGGAACGTCCAACAGCGGCACAGGTTCAGGTTTCAGCTTTTTATTGGTAGCAGGAGATTACCGTAAATTACCAAATAAGAGCTGAGCTCAATTACGAGCCCTTTAAACACTGGATGCACCTGTATATTTATGATAAATAATCACTGGTTCCAAATAAACACTGAGCTTAAATTCTAGATTCTTCAAATCTATTAAAAACCAAAGAAGAAGATGTGACCAATGGGGCTTTCTTCATCACTGTGGTGCTCCAATGATGTTAATGACACTTTTAAGAATTAGAGTAAACCACACAATTTTTCCAATTTTGCTGAGCAAGATTTTTGTCAGGAAAGTTTTAATCATCTGGTCTCAACTAGAGACCTGATCTGTTAAGTGATTGCTCTTATTTGGTCATTTACAGTAAGTGAACTTAGATAGATTCCCAGGAATAAATGAGCGTTTAAAAATCGTACCTGTTCAAACAGAACGCATTTTCTGTGTTAACAGTTAAAACCTGAATGCGTGTGTTTAATTCTGCAGCTTTGTGTTTTCACAGGAAGCAACAACAGCAGTAAATACTTCGGCAGCGTGGATTCATCCCAGAACAGCCAGAAGGTCGAAGGTCACTCACGCAGCAGCAGCGACATGAGGCCTGTGACGATGGAGCAGAGCGAACACTTCATCAAGTAATTACTGGTCTAGTCACTAGATGGCAGAGAGGCATCATCAGAGCAACAGACCAGACGTTATCAGCCCTAGCAATGCAGTGTTTTATGTACTATATAACATTGCATCGCTAAGAAACACCTACAAAAATCAGCAGCTTTGATCCTAATCTTGCTAATAAGTTTTTTCTAGTGGCAGCCATTGATTGATTTATCGGTTGTGCAGCGACATCCAGAGAGTCCTCAGGGAGGATCGAGAGAAGCTGCAGCTGCTGCAGAAAAACCAGCCGCGATTCAGCGAGGAGCAAACGAAGGAGCTGATCGACGTCCACCCCTGGATCCAGAAGGGGGGGCTGCCCATGGCCATCGACGTCACGGTAGGGGTCAGCGGGACATGTGCAGTTTCAGCAGAGGTTTTAGCTATGATGAGATAAGATTAGACTTTATTGACCACAACGGCGAAATTTGTCTGTTACTATGAAGTTCCAGTTAACAATCTTATCAATTTTATTATCAGAATTGTAGATTAATCCCTAAGGGGAAATTTATATATATATATATATATATATATATATATATATATATATATATATATATATATATATATATATATATATATATATGGTTTATGTGAGTTTAGGACTCAGTCAGAGTTCTACAGATGGATTAAAACATAATGACTACGAGGTTCATGTACCAAACATCTGCTCTATTTGCCCAAATCTATTAGGTTTGTTTTTGTCTTGAAATATTTCCTAAAAGACACTAATCCCTCCTGCTCACTTTAATCAGAATCAGAAGCTATTTGTGTGGGTGTAGTTGACATTTGACAACAGAACAGATAACCTTACCTTGAATATATATGAATATATACACACACACACACACACACACAGGATGAGATAAAATAAGAGGAATAAAAAATAATGTGTAACATAAGTCAGGAATAAAACATTGTGCATGTTGTGTGTTATAACATAAAGGTGATGCCTGTCGTTGGTTTCCAGGTTTGTTCGTGTTGTGACGGATCAGCAGAAACAGAGGAAGCTGAGGAGCAGCCTGACGTCACAGAGCCTGAAGGCATCAGCATCCACAGGAGGTCCACAGAGGAGGCCTAGGACCTGGTCCTGGTGCCCTGCCACAGTCCTGGTCCTGGTCCTGGTCCTGGTCCTGGTCCAGCCTCCTCTAGCAGGACCATAAAGAGCTCCAGTTCACAGCAACCTTCTCTGCCTCAAGTTGACCAGGATGATGAATCTAAGGGATCTAATTAACACAAAGCATCAGACTTTTATAAAACCACCACTGTGTCTGTGTCGCTGTTTTAGTTTTTCCTGTAGAATGTGAATATTTTAGTGTATTTTTTTTATTTTGGCTGACGTTCTGTGTTCATTCAGGACAGGAAGTGGCTCAGTGGGTGAATCGAACCTCGCTTCTCGTTGCCTCTTTTATTTTATTTTTTCTTCTCAGCCAGTTTCAGTTTCAGAAGCAGCTTCAGCCGATCAGAAGTATCTGCCCTTTGTGGCGAAGAGGAGATGACAATGAGCTTCATGCTCGACACATCTGCCCTACTCGCCTTAACTTATTTCCGGTGTTGAAAAAAGTTCTTAGAAAAAAAAAAGAGAGAAAGAAATAAGCATTTTACTTGAAAAAATGCTGAACAAGGGCTAAAGATTCTCACTCCCTGCATCAAACCAGCAGTGAAAGTACACAGATGTTTGAGTAAATGTACAAATACTCAGATACAAGTAAAATTCCTGTATCAGTATCACAATAAGAGTATGAGTTAAGGCTCCATTCAAGTATAGTAATGCTTGTCATAGTTGTACTTTATAACACAACGGTTCTGAGTTACTTTCCACCTCTGATGCAGTGAAAACGTCTGCACTGATAAATAATCAGGTGTTAAAAAGCTGCATTTACTCAACACGTTGGTGCTGGAGATGAAGTTTCCTTCAGACGCCTTTCACTTGATTAAACTCTGTCAGAACGTTTGTCACTGATAGAAAATATGTTTTCATACAAAACCTGTGTAAACTGAATTATGTTTTTTAAATTAAGACAGAAAATCCATCTTAAAAAAAAAAGTGAGTAAGACCAAGACTTTTATTTAGTGTGAATACTATTTTATTGTGGATTAGATTCCTACCATGACACTTTATAAATGTAAATTATGAGTATAAAGTGTGGAGAATATTAATGTTTTCCCCAGTTTAAAAGTGTGCCACTTTACATTATGTTATTATTTACATATGTTCTCTCATAAATATGGAGACGAGCCATTTTACTAGTTATTTAAGGTGATTACATGGAATTAAAGAGCAGACAGATCTAAATGTCTGTGTGACTCTTCCTGCACTTTGAAGCTCATCCTTTATCTGTCTCTTGGTGACTTGAACATTATCTGAATGTTATTTGTCTTTCTGTTGACTGAACGCACCTTTATTTTTTAATTGTTGGTATTTCTTCTTTAATCAAGATTATTCCGCTTTATCTTTGTTAGGCTGCATTTTAATAAATGTTGCCTGATTCACAGTAAATTGTACCAATGTCTCCATGCAACTTTCTGCCTTGTAGACTTCACACACGTCTTATTTCACATATTAGGTTAAATCAATCAGATTCTTGCAGCTGTTAATTGCCTGATGATCATTTATTGAGTGTAAATTACTTTCTTTGCGGGCTGTTTGCAGCAGATCTATGTTCAAGGTTCAAGGTTTTTATTGTCGTTACAGCCATATACACAGTATATAGTGAGACGAGACAGCGTTCCACCGGGAGCAATTGGTGATTAAAAAAAAGAAAGAAAAAAAAAAGTGCCTAAATACACTGTACAGATTCATGTTTGACATAAGATGAGAATCGACGAGAGAAATTTAGACATGCCAGACAAAGTCTGTCTTTTAAAGGAGCTTTTAGTTTGTAGAGTTAATTTAAATGAACCAGGATAGCAACTGCCTTAATTATAAATTACAAATAAAGGGGAGAAATAAAGTCACGACAATCACAGTCAGCAACAATAGAGATCCAGACAGGATCCTGGGGCTGATCAAAGCGCCCCCCCACGCCGCCTCCTCCTCACCGTCAGACGTCGTCCAGGTGTGAACTTTCACAATCCTCCTCCTGTGGGTCCGTTCGCACCTCTGAGGATCCACAAGTCGGGTCTAGTCGTTATTCACCAAACTCACTGCAGCACCAAGTTCAGATTAAATCAGGAGAATTCATCTCATTTTCTGCAGAGGTTAAACAAGTCATCAGACGGTTAAAGTCCATTATGACGTGGAAACACTTAACTTCAATATGAAGTGAAATATATGATCATTTTCAGTAAAGACCAGTCATTTTCAAGACCAGTCAATCTAGCCCAGAAAAGTCCAACAGCAATGACTCCTAGTTCAATTGGTGGATAAGGGAGTAGCTTTTCTCAACATGATTCCCATAGCCTGATATTTCATACATTTTATACATAAAACATGGCTAAAACATTAAATCTCAAAAAATTGCAATAAATTTTTCTTTGGGTGAAAATAATCAACTGGAGAATTTCATATTGATAGATATTAATCAAACAAAATCCATAATACTACTCCCCAATTACGTTTGACTTTAAGTTTAGAATTTAATCTTGAAAAAAGTGTTTCCCTCCATCTACATCGGTAAGATTTCATATTATATGTTATTATAAATAAGCATTTATAATTCAAGGGTCTTAGGACCAAAAGAAGTCTGAGACATATTAAACGAGTATTAAACATTAAATTATTCATTAGCCTATAGCAGTTTTGCCTTTTAAAGGTTTCATAAATCAGGATTCAAGGCTCCGTCAATAATTCCTTTGCATTGATGCAGGAGTAATATTTATCCTTTTAAAGTGATGAGATAACTCCCAGTGTTCCAGGGGAAGTACATTAACTGTACAGGAGCAGGCTACAGCTGCTGTAGATAAATGAATGTTCCCTCCTACTGACTATTAATCTTTTTTCCTGCCATGTGCCTGTTCATCCCTCTGGTGGCTGTTTAGTGAGTGTAAGAACTGACACTTGGAGAGGGGACATCACAGCTTCTGAGACGTTGTGATGTCACTAATCCCTGCGGTGGCCGTCCTTTCTCATGTTGATGACCAGTGTCTGCGGTCCCCACCGGGACCAGGGGTCACGTCTGAGGAATGCAGACCGTTTAAAGGGCGTCTCAGGTGAATTAGCATCGGCCCTCCTGCTCACAGGCTCACAGGAACGAGTGGTTTTAACATCTGATGCAGGGAGAGGATCCATTAGTTCTGGTCCTGTACGGAAACCACGCGCTGGCTTTGTTAGTTAAGTTTCATGACTGAGCAAGTTATTTGTTCCCACTTTATTCTGAAAGTGTGACACCAAAAATTCTGTGCTGAAGTGAAGTTATAAAAACCCGTTTGTCGAGTCCTCGGTTAGGCCTATATAAGGACTGGATTACTCATTTCACGCCTCACACACGCCTACGGCGTGCTGAGGATCTTGGAGCGAACACGAGCGGCCACTACAGCAGAGTAATAACTAACAGCCTCCAGCCGGGGGTGGGCGGATGTGGGATCCTCGTGTGAGAATTCATCTTATTTTGAAGGAGCTGCTGCACAAATAGAGAAAACGTTTTATTCAAGAGTTTAAGCCAGGGCAAAAACAAATGAGGTAGCCTAACGAATGTCATTTAACACGTATAAATACAACAATACGACTAAATAAGGAATAATTTACACACAGCTAACAACACATCTCTAATGGGACTTTTCTATATTCTGTTCAGTCATTTTCAACAAGTAAATATTTACAGTCCTATTCACTGAAGGCAGGTCGCTTCCAAATAAAGATTTAAACACAGAGTACAACTCACAACTATAACAGTCGATCGATCTATTGATTATCGATTAGTTCATATGGTGTAAAATGTTGATCAGTGTTTGTCAAAGCTGCAGATTGAAGCTAAAATTCCAAAGATCATCAGTTTACTATTATAGAAGAATAAAGAAACCAGGAAATAATCAGAACAGAAGCTGGAACCAGAAAATTATAAAAACAGTCACTGTGATATTTGTCAAATAATTCATTGTTGCATCTCTAAATGACATTTTTATTAAATACATCTTATTGTAAATGTCATTTCCCAATAACACAAAGAGCTTCTCATGGTTTTTCCAACCACTTGCAGCAGCATCCGTCATCTAGTGTAAAGCATCCTCTACCAAGGCCTCCACACGGACTCAGAGCGAATCACAGAAGGACCCAGAACATCCTGGAGGTCCGACTCCTCTGAGGAGGAGACGTGGTCCAAGTCCGCGTCCTCCAGGTCGGAGCAGAGGTCGTAGGTGTGGGACGGGTCCGGGGACGCCGGGCCGTCCGGCAGCAGGACCCGCGGCCGGTCCTGGGGGGTCAGGGGCATGCTCTCCAGGAGGTGGTTGAGCAGCTCGGCGGCCACGGCCGGGTCCATCCCCGGGCAGCCGGACACGTACGTGTGCACGTCGTGCATGCACTGGATGTAGCCGGCTGCAAAGCGCTCACAGGCCTCCTGGTTGGCGGCGTCCGCCTCTAGGGAGACAAGGCGGTTACACACACATCAGAGCCAAACCCAGGCTGCCCACTAGGTTCAGTCTGCTGCTATTCATGTGTTTTAAATGGTGGAAACCAACAGGAGCCACAGAGCTGAGAAATGCGTCTAAAACTGTATTTTAAAAAGTGTTTGACTTTTTATGATCTGTCCGAACGAGATTTGTCACTGACCCACAAACAGTTAAAATCTTATTGTTTGTTATTTACGCTGTTTATACGCTTCAAAAGCCGTTACAGACATTTAAAACCGTTAAAAGCCGTTACAGACATTTAAAACCGTTAAAAGCCGTTACAGACATTTAAAACCGTTAAAAGCCGTTACAGACATTTATAACCGTTAAAAGCCGTTACAGACATTTAAATCCGTTAAAAGCCGTTACAGACATTTAAAACCGTTAAAAGCCGTTACAGACATTTAAATTCGAAGGTTCCAACGGACACTCCGTTAAAGTCCAGTTCTCGTTTCTAATTGGCTGAGCCGCAGCACCGCTGATTAAAGTATTAATGCGCTATGACGTTAAAATAAAACCCGCAGCTTAAGTTTATTATTATTATATAAGTAAGTACATATAAGAACTATATTATTTAATATTATTTGGCAGGAGCGGCATTGTAAGTAACGAGATAAAAGTGAATGATGATGTGAAAATGCAAATGTCTTGTTAAGTTGTGCTTCCTGGTTTGATTCAAACCCAAATGGACCCAGTTCGTGTGGTTCGGGCGTGTTTACCTTGAGCTCGGTTCTGTAGGATGTTCTCAACCCGTCTGACTGTCATCTCCAGAACCTCCGCGTTCTCCATCTTAGTTTGTAGCTGCGTTGGTGACAAACAACTTTTACGTTTTCATGGATGTTGCTGAGATTCGCGGTTTTATGAACAAAAACTCACGTCCGCGTCCGCGATGAAAACTCGGAGTTCCTGTAAACTCTCGTTGATTCGAGCTCGTCTTTTCTTCTCCACCAGAGGTTTCCTCATCTGGACAACAGTGACGACACAACGGGGGTCAGAGGTCAAGCTTCCAGCCGGTTTAAAGCGTCATTCAGTAAGTACCGAACCGGCCCCGAACTCACCTTCCTGTCGGACCTGGCTCTGTCCGATCCGGTCGTGTTGCTGCGGGCGGGGGCCATGTTGGGACGGGGCAACCCGGGCTGCCAGCCGGATCCAAAGAGCCGTTAAAGGACAGATGGCCGGCGGGGCGCAGGGCTCCAGAATGCGGCCTGGGGGGGCTCCAGAATGCGGCCTGGGGGGGGGAGCAGCTCGTTTATAGACGCGGCATTTACATATGAATGAGACGCGGTCGGGGGCGCGCGGGGCTCGTACCCGCGACCGTTGGTCTGGTCCCGTTGAACAAATAATAAAATAAAGAAGTGGGTCAGTGTTGGCCCGATGAGAACGTAAAAACTTCTTAAAATACAGTTTTAAGAAACATTCATCAGGTCTCAAAATGTACATTTGTGTTCATGTTGGTTTCTAAGATAAGATAAAACTTTATTGATCCCACAACGGGGAAATTCGTGTGTTACTGCAGCGTTACAGATAAAGAGAAGAAAATAAAGTTGAAGAAGATTAAAAAGAAACTATAAAAAAAATAAAAATAAAAAACACACAACACAATGTACAAATTCGCAGAATTTGTTGATCCGCATACACAGTATGCATTATGGACATAGAATGGAGAGAAAATGCTAATAAATAGCAAAAAAAGTATGCATAAGCAAAGCATATATACATACATACATGCACGTACATACCTACATACATACACATACACACATTGCATATATATATATGGACATACATATCCACGCACATACACACATGTACACATACATAGCCAATGCACACTTAAGGTGCAGGGTGTGTGTGAAGAGAAAATAAAAGTGGTCATTTAAAAGTCCATTTGTACCATTTATTTATACAAACATCACATGAAATATTAAATGGTGTAAAAGAATCATACATTTGAAATATTAAACCACTCTTATGAAGTGCTGAGATAGAATAAACCAAATAGGGGCCCAAACAATGTTAAATAACTTTTAAGGCTACAGCAAGAACAAATGTAATCTACATCTGATATATAAACATTATCTGGATCAATGGTGGAGCCACTGCAGTACTAGTACTAAGATAGTTTTGAGGTACTTATACTTTACTTAACTAATACCATCTAAAGCTTCTTTATACATTCTTTTCCTCTGCATTCTTCTCTCTTATTCTATTATTTATTTATTTTTTATTCTATTTAATTGCCACTTTAAATTGTCACTCTTTATTTTTATTTGTTAGGCCAATGCCATGATCCAGTACTGTTACTGTTAATCTGTGTTTAACATTGGCTCCACATTGATAAACCAAAACACTAAAAGGCTGTATTACGTAGTATGTAAATGTTTTTCCTGATTCAAAGTCATTAACTAATATAACACAATCTACATAAACAGTATTTTGCATTTACTCAAATAAAGTATATTTGTATATTTACTGTTGTCTGAGAAAGATTAAAAAAACATGATCACGGCTCGACATCTTTGCACTATTTATATCCTGTTTGCAATCAACAGTATTTACTCAATATATATATGAAGATTACAGTTGTTTTGTGTAAGTACTTTAAAGAGCAGTAAACCACAGTTAAATTCCGGTGTTCTGATCCTGACCTTCCTCCTCAGCACACATAGCCTGTATCTGCCAATTCTCACGTTGCATCATTAGTCACTTTGGCCTATTTCATGCTTGATTGTGAGCCATCAGGGGACCCATGAGGACTAGTTTAGTGCCTCTCATTCTGTAGAAGAAAAACTAACGTGAATTGGGAGCGATGAGCCATTTGTCAAGCAGAGCACTCTCATGTGTAAAGAGTAAAAGCCTGTAGCCTAGAGATGAGCAAGCGGCTTGAAACAGAAAAAAGACATGTTGCTCTATGGGGTTTATGATACAAACATGTTTGATGCCTTCTCCAGACAAATTTACCAGAGGGGCTTTTGGAAAAAGAAAAAAAGTGACAACAATCAGCAGTTCAAGTTTTCTATTTCCAAACTCTATACAAAGGCTGTGGGTTTCAGATTTGCTGTTTTTTCACCAACTCACACTTCCTGTCTCTCTCTGTAAAAGATGCAGAAAAGCTAGTCCAGTTTTTTTACTTTTTTTAATTTACTTTTTGTTAGGTTGCTCCAAAGCCCCAAAAAACTCTCCAGCTCATCCAGGATGCTGCCATGCATTCATTAATTCATCTTATTAGATGAAGAATATGAGTAAAAATCCTCTGCTACAAACTCATCTCTCACAGTTCTCTATCACCCAACTACACTGCAGAATCCCACAATGAGGCTTATTAGAGGAAGAAGAACTATCAGGCTTCTCCTGCGGAACCAGCGTGTTCATCCGAAGGGATTCTACATTTAAGAATAGTCTGAAAACTTTCCTTTTGGTAAAGCTCATATTTAGCTCTGGCCTAGTTGTTCTGTTTTACATGAGCTTCTCTTTCTTCCTCCTCATTCTGTATATGCTGTCTCCTTCATCTCACACCTACTTTCTTTCACATTTCCTGGAGTCCTGTTCTCTTCCTGCACCAGTCAGTCATTTATTTATTTCCTGTACACACAGCAAATAATCGGTTCATTCAATCACATCTATTGCAAAGCTGTGTCTTGGAAGAGGAATTCCTCCTCTGTTGCTCTGGAATTTTAGTTTTTTTCATCTACGAGTTTTTCCTTACTCGAATCAGTCTAAGGACAAATCTGTGATTTAAATCCAAATAAACCTCACTTAACTTAACGTCCTTTTTGTCCACACTGCATTAAACGACATGAGCTTTCCATAGTACACCTTGTTCTGTAAATATGCTGTGAAAGGGGCTATGATAAATAAATAATGATCAGTAGTAGTAGTGCTCATTTATTGGCTGTGAGTTAGAAACGTCCCTTCATTTCCGGATGATAGTGTTGGACCAGAACAGCAGATCCTAAATAAAAAAACGGAAAACACTACCATATCTGGCACTTGCCTTCAAAATAAAAGCATGCCCTATTTTAACATATAAAACCCACGAGGCAAAATGCGATTCTTCAACCCTAAACAGCTTTAAACATTCAACCATTGTTATTAATATCCATAAATCACGTTATACGCTGTTTGCCGTATCAAACCGTTTCGCTTAAACGCGGTAGCCCGGCTCCGTGTTTTACTTTGACAGCGCCGAGGCGGCTTTTCCCGCGTTCCCACGCACCGCTCGTTCGTCAGAGAAGACGCTGTGGTGACGTCACTGGGCCCCGGGGGCGAGCCGCGGCCGCCGCTATAAAACGGTCCCGGTTCGGTGGAGGAAACCAGCTCACTGATCAGCTGGAGAAAAGAGAAACACACACTGAAAAGACAGAATGGTGAAGATCACTTTCCAGACAGTTTCTGCGCAGAAGCCTGAAAAAGGAAACGATGAAGACAAGATCATCATCCCTCAGGCTGACGTGAGTTCCATCACTTTGTCCTTTGTTCCGTGTTGTGGTTTTTCTCATGTCAACGTGTGTCTCAGGATAGAGGAGCATATATACTGCGTAATTATTGATATAGATTTAATTTTTCTATTCATGCATTTTCATGTCACTTGATGGGACTTCTTATACATAGAATTATTGTTTTTCTTTAAGCATGCAATGACTTTAATGTAATATAATTGTCTATAACTTTAGTGCAACTGAAAAAAATTAAATTACATCATATTCCGCATTTAATTGTCATTACTGTTGCATGTATAATAAGCTAATATATGTGAAATAGAATATTATTAGCATGTGTAGTGATGTTATAATAAGAGAGGACCAGGCCATCCCAGCCTGGGGATGTTGACATTACGTCACCTTGTTTGAGCAGCTGGAGGACACACTGCAGATGTCCTGTCATGCTACGTTAATTATATTACTCTCTGATGTTATTACCTTATCTATAATTGTATTGCTAGACACTATAGGTTTGCAAATAGCTTCAGTTTTTATGCAGCCTCTGTCGAAACTGAGAAAACAGAGCCATAAGTAAGATTTCTCACTGCACCAGTCAGTGATGTCAGGTGTTATACCAGGTGATTCCTGCAGGGTGTGTGTGTGTGTGTGTGTGTGTGTGTGTGTAATTAGATGTGATGAAATGTGTGTGTGTGTGTCACACTTGGGCATCCTGAAGACACTTATATTCTTCTTTTACAACATTAGCATTAAATGAAAATGGCAGAAGTGGAATTGAGCAACAATATAAACAAAGATTTTAGTTATACTATAGTCCTTAAAGTTATTTAAGGATACAAAGAGTTTCAGAAAGGAATTGACAGACACACATAGGGCTCAGTTAGTGGTAAAATCCTAAGAACTTTACTGTGGTATCATGTTATTCTGATAATAGAGCTGCAACTAACGACTAGTCCATTAATCTATCGATCATTTACATGATTAATCAATCGTTTGGTCGCCATTAAATGGTGTAAAATGTCGATCAGTGTTTCTCAAAGCTGAAGATTGAACCTAAAATGTCTTTTTTTGTCCACAACCCAAAGATCGTCAGTTTACTATTATAGAAGAATAAATTGGTTCAGTCAGTGCTCTACTTGATAGTTTACACTGTCCTTGAATTAGACCAGTGCTTCTCAACCATTTTGGTGTCAATGACCTCATCGACTTATCACAGACCCATATTTAATTAGATGTGATGAAATGTGATTATTCCATGTTTACTGTAGACTGGCAGATTACACTGATGATTGTGAAACCTAGGACCAAATTATTTTTTTATAAATGCAATCATTTCATTACCTTTTAGTTGGTGAAATATTAGTCAAATAAAATATTCCCTGTTTTTTGGGGACCCCCTGGGGTCCTTGATGGGTTTCTAGGGTTGAGAACTGCTCTGAGGTCCAGCTCATCAGTGAGTCCAGCTTTATTTAGCCTCGTTTCTCGAGTACATCCCAGGAATATTTTATAATTAGGAATCACTGGACGTATGCCAGTCTAAGCCGCTGTGATGCTTTTTCTTCTCCACACACACTGTCAAATCCCACTTGATGACGCATCCATCCAAACACTTCTTTTCACTTGATTGTTATAATACATGATCTCAAAGGCAAGATGATTTGTGATTGGCTGACATGGTACGCGAGGCGTCAGAGCCAATGTGTGTAGATCTATTTATACGTCCTCTGCTGAGGGACTCCACGCAAATGTTCTGGTTCTGACTCCCACTCAGGGAACTGGGGAACTAACTACAAATATGGAGAATGGAAGTAGGCCTCTAAGAATAGACCCAGACGGCCACGTGCCAGCATCTCCGTCAGAGCCTGGCGAGATCCGCTCTCCTGCTACTGCTCTCCATAGCAACAGTAGTAGGGAAAGGCAGCAGATTGCATGAGAGACGGTGGGTGGGCATCTGGCCTGGCTCATCCCAGTCCTACGTCTACCAGATCTCCTCCTGACTCACAGTTGGCAGAGCGCTCCCGTCAGAATTAACTCCGTTACAATCCAGACATTGTATGAGGAAGCATGAGAGTTGAGAGGGAGGACATTATGTCCCCTGGTGTTCCAACATGGTACCGGATGTTATGGCTATTATTGGAACAATTAATCAGTTAGTTGTTTGGTTCATAAAATGTTGATCAGTGTTTCCCAAAGCTGAAGATTCAACCAACAGTCCACAACCCAAAGATCATCAGTTTACTATTATAAAGAAACCAGAAAATAATCAGAGAAAAGGAGCTGGAACCAGAGAATCTGGACATTTTATTATTATAAAATGACTCAAATCAATTAATCGGTAATCAAAATAGTTGCTGATTAATGTGATAGTTGGAAACTATTAGACTGATGAACTAATCGCTGCAGCTCTACAGAATATCATTAAGCTAGCTTGAGCCCACACTGTGAATGATTTCATTGCATTGCTTTATTAAAGGTACATCACACACAACATATTGTTTGTCTGTGAATGTTCTCATCATCCAGGTCATCACTTTCTCTCAAATTGAATCATAGGCAACTGGACTTAGACTGAAGCCTAAGAACTAAATGCAAGTAAAGTTTCCTAAGATTCAAACTGAGAGAAAACATATATTGTATAACTATAATCTAGAACACATTTGTAATTTTAAAAGTAACATGGTGATTTTCTGCAGATCATGACTCCATATCATAACCTCCATGTTCTACAGGAGCAGCTGGTTCTTCCTGTCAAGTGCAAGAAGCCTTTTCCAACAGGCCTCTGCTGCCTCACCTTTGGCCTGGTCATCTTCATGTCGGGCCTGGTGCTGGCCTCCGTCTACGTCTATCGCTACTACTTCATACCTCAGGTCAGTCCTGTACTCCTTTTGTGACATCACATCCTGGACCCAGTGGTGCAGAATGAACAAAGCTGTTGAAACGCTGCCGATCCGCTGCGTGCTGACTGAGCTGTGTTGAATCTCCTCAGCAGATCCCAGAGGACAGCTTGTTTCACTGCCGGGTCGTCTACGAGGACTCCATCTACGCTCCTATGAGGGGCCGACAGGAGCTGGAGGAGAATGTTGGAATCTACCTTGAAGACAACTATGAACAGATCAGTGTTCCCGTGCCACACTTCGGTGGCAGCGACCCAGCCGACATCATCCATGATTTTCAGAGGGTGAGACGTCCTTTAATGTGTTAATATCAGTAATGTTCCCCTCTTCGACTTCCCTTGTGAAGTGTTTTATCGTCGGCATATGTTTGAACACGTGGTGGTTTCTTCCAGGGTCTCACAGCGTATCACGACATCGCCTTGGACAAATGTTACATCACCGAGCTGAACACCACCCTGGTGATGCCTCCACGGAACCTGTGGGAGCTGCTCGTCAACGTCAAGGTGAGACACCGATTGCTTCGTTAAATTGACTGGTTTGTTGGAGCCAAGGACGCGTTGGGCGAGGTGTGACTCGTGTGTGTCTTCACAGAGAGGGACATACCTTCCTCAGACCTACATCATCCAGGAGGAGATGGTGGTGACGGGGCGGGTGAGGAACATGAGGCAGCTGGGCCCCTTCATCCACAGGCTCTGCTACGGGAAGGAAACCTACCGCCTCCGACGCCACAGCCAGCGCCGACGTAAGCCCCACACTCGCTTTCTGTTCCCTACCACGTCTGTTGCCAGCAGGAGCTGCTAAATAACCCGTGACGAGTGCTGGGTAACGTTCAGCTCATCATCACTGTCACGCCGACACTGGTGAGGTGCTGAATCACCAGTCACGTGCTGGTTAGACGTGATCTCGCTGTACCAAAAAGGGAAGAATTCCACCAGTTAGTCACATGGAACCCGATGTTTGATTTGGTGCGTTAGGAAAAAAAAAAAGAAATGTACCCAACAGACAAACACAACCAGAACCAAATAGGGCCTTCTTTAGGAAGTGTGTGTGTGTGTGTGTGTGTGTGTGTGTGTGTGTGTGTGTGTGTGTGTGTGTGTGTGAGTCACTCATAGATCAGTGGACACGTCCACACACTGTGGAGGAGGCAGTGATGTACATATGTGACTCTCCTTTGACAGGAATGAGACTTTTACAGAATAATTCACCAAACTCCCTCTGAGCTCACGGATGTGATGTTATTTTATTTTCTGGGGTACCCACTGCTGCTCATCCTGGCAGCAGACGAATATGAAATCTGAAAAGCTCCTGTTTCAGTAGTGAACAGATTTTCTGAATGTGTCATCCTTCCTGTTCCAGGTATCGAGCGGCGTGAGACGAAGCGCTGCCACAGCATCCGTCATTTTGAGAACACGTTTGTGGTGGAGACTGTGATCTGCAGCAGAACCTGAAATCTCAGCCGTCCAACACCAGCCATCTAAAAGCATACCTCTTAAATTCTTTAGGCTTTTAACTGCACTTTAAGAGCAACTATTTGTCCAATAGTTTGATTTTCCTTTTCTGTCTCAAGTTGTAAATGTCTTTTTCTTTTTTAGTTCTGGTCTGTATATTGACGATGGTACATGTGTTGAATGTATCCGTAGCTTGTCGTGTTAACCTGTGTCAGTCTGGGACTTTTAACTAACTTTTACTTCTGTTTTACTTGTGTTTTTTATTCAGTGATCAGTGCACTGACGATAGTTGCAGGCCTGAACTGTGCACTTGTGAATATTTGTTTTTTGGATGTTGATTTGTTTTATTTTAAATGTCGGAAAATGGCAAAACATACCTCATGTAGTTTAGACATTACTTTGCTGATTTGTATCATTAATGAATGGTGTATATAACTGATTGTTCCTAAGCAATATTTACTGTAAATTGATTTCATATTGTTACATGCATAGATTTTTATCGAAAATCGACTTGTTTTGTGATTGAGCCTTTTTCTTTATGGTTTGTCTCTCATTTCATTTCGTATCACACTTTCCTACTCGTTGGACAAACGGCTTCAGACTGTAATCAGTAGCAGAGCTTTAGAACGGCAGAAAGAACCAAAGTCTGCAGACAGCGACGCTTGGCGTGGTGTGAGGAACAGAATGCTTCATAGTTTAGATCACCACCTGTAGGTGATAACAAAGGCTTAAACTAACCTTGTCTCGCTCTTCCCTTGGATTTGCCTGTTGGCATCACTACAACTACGATGTTGATTCGTCTCTGTTGAGACAGACCTGTGATATGTCTTCATTCATCTCCGTCTCCAGTACATTCTTTAGCTGTACAGTCGATTCTTCTTGTAATATTTCCTGCTTTAAGAATAAATAATCCAACTTTATTTGTCTTTGGATTGTTCGTTATGGACGAATCATGGATTGATGTTTGTGCCAATGTGTAAACGTGTTTTCTAAAAGAGCAGCACTTCTTTAGAACGGGAAACAAAAATTAAAGTTTTGTGAACTTCCTCCTTACCTTTGCAGATGAGGAAAAACAGAAGAGAAAGCTGCTGCTGCAGGGTGAGCTGTGCATCAACCACAGGAGTTAGATTTAACTTTAAAATAGATTCACGTAAATTGCTGTCATGCAAATAGCTGGGAAACGCTGACTGAAGATGAAATCCCTTATTACACAAGTAGATCTGCGTCGCGTCAATGTATGTTTGATGTGAAGTTTCTGTATTTTATTATTACCATAAGCATTGTGATAATAATAATCCACATTATCCCCTAAAACATTTCAAGATTTTACGTTGTGTTTTTGTCTTGACGTATTTTATTATAATTAAGTCTCTACACCTTCAAAATAAAAACAAAATGACCTCAAGATAAAGAGAATCATATAAAGGAAAGAGAATCAGAATAGAATTGCCTACAAACAAGTTTCAAAATGGCTTTATTCTATACTCATTCTATACAATATAAACAGCAGTGATGAGCAGTAAAAGGACATTTAGACCAATAAACAGTGAACAGCCTCTGTTTGAGTTTAGCTTTGACATAAATACAAAATATACTAATATCAGTGTACAGTAGAACTGAAATAGCAGTTGAGTCTGATTATTCTTCTTCTTATTGCACATTATTTAAGCTACATTATACAAATATAAAATACATATTTACTATGTTGTGAGCACGATAGCGTGTAATTTACAGTTTATACATGTAAAATCATGTCAGTTGTCATCCATTAAAAAAGTCTGACTTCTGTTCAGAATTTGCTTGTACAGACAAATAGTAAATTTGATGTATAATAACTAAATGTTAATTGAGTTTTCTTTAATTGTGAAAACACGATTAAAGAAAACATTCTCTGTGAAAACACCGTTTCTAAGAAACATGAATGTAATTTATGTTTATGTAACAGCCAATACTACAGAAAACCCACAGTTCAAGGGTTAAATACACACATTTTGTCCAATCGATTCTTAAACTAGTTGGTTGTTAATGTAAATGCTGGAAACCAATCAATAAATCTACTGATCGTTGCAGCTCTGATATACTACAAGTGTGACTGGAGGTTTTATCTATATTCAGTTTTTTCTGGTTCCTGTCATTTCTAGTTTAGCTCCTGATCTAATCAGGAATCCAGATGTAGCTCAGACTGAGCTTGTGCTGTTCCTCCTTCAGACCTCCGACGTGCTGAGGTTGCACCTCCTCAGGCTGAAGCTCTGCTTGGAGCTCCTCACCTCGTGGGCGATGAAGTAGTAGCAGAGGGCGTCCAGGCAGCAGGTGACGTTGGACAGGCACAGCGCCACCTGGAGGAGCAGGCTGATCAGCGCCCTGGACACGCAGGCCTCGATCACACCTTGATGCACCTGAGACACGGTGAGGACCACAGCCTCGTTAGTCCTGACGTTAACCACAGCCTTGTTAGTCCTGACGTTAACCACAGCCTCGTTAGTCCTGACGTTAACCACAGCCTCGTTAGTCCTGACCTTAACCACATCCTCGTTAGTCCTGACGTTAACCACAGCCTCTTTAGTCCTGACGTTAACCACAGCCTCGTTAGTCCTGAGGTGAACCACAGCCTCGTTAGTCCTGACGTTAACCACAGCCTCGTTAGTCCTGACGTTAACCACAGCCTCGTTAGTCCTGACCTTAACCACATCCTCGTTAGTCCTGACGTTAACCCAAGCCTCGTTAGTCCTGACGTTAACCACAGCCTCGATAGTCCTGACCTTAACCACAGCCTCGTTAGTCCTGACGTTAACCACAGCCTCGTTAGTCCTGACTTTAACCACAGCCTCGTTAGTCCTGACGTTAACCACAGCCTCGTTAGTCCTGACCTTAACCACAGCCTCGTTAGTCCTGACATTAACCACAGCCTCGTTAGTCCTGACGTTGACCACAGCCTCGTTAGTCCTGACGTTAACCACAGCCTCGTTAGTCCTGACCTTAACCACAGCCTCGTTAGTCCTGACGTTAACCACAGCCTCGTTAGTCCTGACGTTGACCACAGCCTCGTTAGTCCTGACGTTAACCACAGCCTCGTTAGTCCTGACGTTAACCACAGCCTCGTTAGTCCTGACCTTAACCACAGCCTCGTTAGTCCTGACGTTAACCACAGCCTCGTTAGTCCTGACCTTAACCACAGCCTCGTTAGTCCTGACCTTAACCACAGCCTCGTTAGTCCTGACGTTGACCACAGCCTTGTTAGTCCTGACGTGAACCACAGCCTCGTTAGTCCTGACGTTAACCACAGCCTCGTTAGTCCTGACGTTAACCACAGCCTCGTTAGTCCTGACCTTAACCACAACCTCTTTAGTCCTGACCTTAACCATAGCCTCGTTAGTCCTGACCTTAACCACAGCCTCGTTAGTCCTGACGTTGACCACAGCCTTGTTAGTCCTGACGTGAACCACAGCCTCGTTAGTCCTGACCTTAACCACAGCCTCGTTAGTCCTGACCTTAACCACAGCCTCGTTAGTCCTGACGTTGACCACAGCCTCGTTAGTCCTGACGTGAACCACAGCCTCGTTAGTCCTGACGTTAACCACAGCCTCGTTAGTCCTGACGTTAACCACAGCCTCGTTAGTCCTGACCTTAACCACAACCTCTTTAGTCCTGACCTTAACCACAGCCTCGTTAGTCCTGACGTTAACCACAGCCTCGTTAGTCCTGACCTTAACCACATCCTCGTTAGTCCTGACGTTAACCACAGCCTCGTTAGTCCTGACGTTAACCACAGCCTCGATAGTCCTGACCTTAACCACAGCCTCGTTAGTCCTGACCTTAACCATAGCCTTGATAGTCCTGACGTTAACCACAGCCTCTTTAGTCCTGACCTTAACCACAGCCTCGTTAGTCCTGACCTTAACCATAGCCTCTTTAGTCCTGACGTTAACCACAGCCTCGTTAGTCCTGACTTTAAGCACAGCCTCGTTAGTCCTGACGTTAACCACAGCCTCGTTAGTCCTGACCTTGACCACAGCCTCGTTAGTCCTGACGTTAACCATAGCCTCGTTAGTCCTGACGTGAACCACAGCCTGGTTAGTCCTGACGTTAACCACAGCCTGGTTAGTCCTGACGTTAACCACAACCTCTTTAGTCCTGACATTAACCACAGCCTCGTTAGTCCTGAAGTTAACCACAGCCTCGTTAGTCCTGACGTTAACCATAGCCTCGTTAGTCCTGACCTTAACCACAGCCTCGTTAGTCCTGACGTTAACCATAGCCTCGTTAGTCCTGACGTTAACCACAGCCTCTTTAGTCCTGACGTTAACCATAGCCTCGTTAGTCCTGACCTTAACCACAGCCTCGTTAGTCCTGATGTTAACCACAGCCTCGTAAGTCCTGACGTGAACCACAGCCTGGTTAGTCCTAACGTTAACCACAACCTCTTTAGTCCTGACCTTAACCACAGCCTCGTTAGTCCTGACGTTAACCACAGCCTCGTTAGTCCTGACGTTAACCACAGCCTCGTTAGTCCTGACCTTAACCACAACCTCTTTAGTCCTGACCTTAACCACAGCCTCGTTAGTCCTAACGTTAACCACAACCTCTTTAGTCCTGACCTTAACCATAGCCTCGTTAGTCCTGACGTTAACCACAGCCTCGTTAGTCCTGACGTTAACCACAGCCTCGTTAGTCCTGACCTTAACCACAGCCTCGTTAGTCCTAACGTTAACCACAACCTCTTTAGTCCTGACCTTAACCATAGCCTCGTTAGTCCTGACGTTAACCACAGCCTCGTTAGTCCTGACCTTAACCACAGCCTCGTTAGTCCTGACATTAACCACAGCCTCGTTAGTCCTGACCTTAACCACATCCTCGTTAGTCCTGACGTTAACCCAAGCCTCGTTAGTCCTGACGTTAACCACAGCCTCGATAGTCCTGACCTTAACCACAGCCTCGTTAGTTCTGACCTTAACCATAGCCTTGATAGTCCTGACGTTAACCACAGCCTCGATAGTCCTGACCTTAACCACAGCCTCGTTAGTTCTGACCTTAACCATAGCCTCGTTAGTCCTGACGTTAACCATAGCCTCGTTAGTCCTGATGTTAACCACAGCCTCGTTAGTCCTGACGTTAACCATAGCCTCGTTAGTCCTGACGTTAACCACAGCCTGGTTAGTCCTGACGTGAACCACAGCCTCGTTAGTCCTGACCTTAACCACAGCCTCGTTAGTCCTGACGTTAACCATAGCCTCGTTAGTCCTGACGTGAACCACAGACTGGTTAGTCCTGACCTTAACCACAGCCTCGTTAGTCCTGACGTTAACCACAGCCTCTTTAGTCCTGACGTTAACCATAGCCTCGTTAGTCCTGACGTTAACCACAGCCTCTTTAGTCCTGACGTTAACCACAGCCTCGTTAGTCCTGACGTGAACCACAGCCTTGTTAGTCCTGACCTTAACCACAGCCTCGTTAGTCCTGACGTTAACCATAGCCTCGTTAGTCCTGATGTGAACCACAGCCTGGTTAGTCCTGACATTAACCACAGCCTGGTTAGTCCTGACATTAACCACAGCCTCTTTAGTCCTGACGTTAACCATAGCCTTGTTAGTCCTGACCTTAACCACAGCCTCGTTAGTCCTGACGTTAACCATAGCCTCGTTAGTCCTGACGTGAACCACAGCCTGGTTAGTCCTGACGTGAACCACAGCCTCGTTAGTCCTGACCTTAACCACAGCCTCGATAGTCCTGACGTTAACCATAGCCTCGTTAGTCCTGACGTTAACCACAGCCTCGTTAGTCCTGACGTTGACCATAGCCTCGTTAGTCCTGACGTGAATCACAGCCTGGTTAGTCCTGACCTTAACCACAGCCTCGTTAGTCCTGACGTTAACCACAGCCTCGTTAGTCCTGACGTTAACCACAGCCTCGTTAGTCCTGACGTGAACCACAGCCTCGTTAGTCCTGACCTTAACCACAGCCTCGTTAGTCCTGACCTTAACCACAGCCTCGTTAGTCCTGACGTGAACCACAGCCTCGTTAGTCCTGACCTTAACCACAGCCTCGTTAGTCCTGACCTTAACCACAGCCTCGTTAGTCCTGACGTTAACCATAGCCTCATTAGTCCTGACGTGAACCACAGCCTGGTTAGTCCTGATGTTAAGAGTAACACAGAAATATATATATATATATATATATACTATATATACTAATTGTCAAATTATTCATTTTTGTGTAATTTAAAGAAGCAGACGTGTAAATGTTTGAACACTAAATACTAAAAATACTCTGTTGAAGTATTTATAATTATTATAATGGCTTTGATGGAAATTTACACATTTACATTACTGATGAAGATCAGGAGATAAAACCTGAACAGCAGCTGCAGTACTTTAACCCTAGTATAAATACTGGTAGTACAGTAGTGCCTGTTTTACAGCAGCTGCAGTACTTTAACCCTAGTATAAATACTGGTAGTACAGTAGTGCCTGTTTTACAGCAGCTGCAGTACTTTAACCCTAGTATAAATACTGGTAGTACAGTAGTGCCTGTTTTACAGCAGCTGCAGTACTTTAACCCTAGTATAAATACTGGTAGTACAGTAACGCCTGTTTTACAGCAGCTGAAGTACTTTAACCCTAGTATAAATACTGGTAGTACAGTGACGCCTGTTTTACAGCAGCTGCAGTACTTTAACCCTAGTATAAATACTGGTAGTACAGTAGTGCCTGTTTTACAGCAGCTGCAGTACTTTAACCCTAGTATAAATACTGGTAGTACAGTAGTGCCTGTTTTACAGCAGCTGCAGTACTTTAACCCTAGTATAAATACTGGTAGTACAGTAGTGCCTGTTTTACAGCAGCTGCAGTACTTTAACCCTAGTATAAATACTGGTAGTACAGTAGTGCCTGTTTTACAGCAGCTGCAGTACTTTAACCCTAGTATAAATACTGGTAGTACAGTAACGCCTGTTTTACAGCAGCTGAAGTACTTTAACCCTAGTATAAATACTGGTAGTACAGTGACGCCTGTTTTACAGCAGCTGCAGTACTTTAACCCTAGTATAAATACTGGTAGTACAGTAGTGCCTGTTTTACAGCAGCTGCAGTACTTTAACCCTAGTATAAATACTGGTAGTACAGTAGTGCCTGTTTTACAGCAGCTGCAGTACTTTAACCCTAGTATAAATACTGGTAGTACAGTAACGCTTTACAGCAGCTGCAGTACTTTAACCCTAGTATAAATACTGGTAGTACAGTAGTGCCTGTTTTACAGCAGCTGCAGTACTTTAACCCTAGTATAAATACTGGTAGTACAGTAACGCCTGTTTTACAGCAGCTGCAGTACTTTAACCCTAGTATAAATACTGGTAGTACAGTGACGCCTGTTTTACAGCAGCTGCAGTACTTTAACCCTAGTATAAATACTGGTAGTACAGTAGTGCCTGTTTTACAGCAGCTGCAGTACTTTAACCCTAGTATAAATACTGGTAGTACAGTAACGCCTGTTTTACAGCAGCTGCAGTACTTTAACCCTAGTATAAATACTGGTAGTACAGTAACGCCTGTTTTACAGCAGCTGCAGTACTTTAACCCTAGTATAAATACTGGTAGTACAGTAGTACCTGTTTTACAGCAGCTGCAGTACTTTAACCCTAGTATAAATACTGGTAGTACAGTAGTACCTGTTTTACAGCAGCTGCAGTACTTTAACCCTAGTATAAATACTGGTAGTACAGTAGTACCTGTTTTACAGCAGCTGCAGTACTTTAACCCTAGTATAAATACTGGTAGTACAGTGACGCCTGTTTTACAGCAGCTGCAGTACTTTAACCCTAGTATAAATACTGGTAGTACAGTGACGCCTGTTTTACAGCAGCTGCAGTACTTTAACCCTAGTATAAATACTGGTAGTACAGTGACGCCTGTTTTACAGCAGCTGCAGTACTTTAACCCTAGTATAAATACTGGTAGTACAGTAACGCCTGTTTTACAGCAGCTGCAGTACTTTAACCCTAGTATAAATACTGGTAGTACAGTAACGCCTGTTTTACAGCAGCTGCAGTACTTTAACCCTGGTATAAATACTGGTAGTACAGTAGTACCTGTTTTACAGCAGCTGCAGTACTTTAACCCTAGTATAAATACTGGTAGTACAGTGACGCCTGTTTTACAGCAGCTGCAGTACTTTAACCCTGGTATAAATACTGGTAGTACAGTAGTGCCTGTTTTACAGCAGCTGCAGTACTTTAACCCTAGTATAAATACTGGTAGTACAGTAACGCCTGTTTTACAGCAGCTGCAGTACTTTAACCCTAGTATAAATACTGGTAGTACAGTAGTGCCTGTTTTACAGCAGCTGCAGTACTTTAACCCTAGTATAAATACTGGTAGTACAGTAGTGCCTGTTTTACAGCAGCTGCAGTACTTTAACCCTAGTATAAATACTGGTAGTACAGTAACGCTTTACAGCAGCTGCAGTACTTTAACCCTAGTATAAATACTTGTAGTACAGTGACGCCTGTTTTACAGCGTCCTGCTCTCACCAGGAACTGCAGCAGGATTCCCAGGTGGCTGGGGGTGAACGGCACCAGAAACGCCCCCAGGCTGCTGTAGATGATCTTCACGCAGGCCCGGCTCTGCTGGCTCCGCCGGCCCGAGCGCTTCAGGACCCAGATGGTCCTGGTGGAGCAGTAGACCAGCACCGCGGCGGGCAGCAGGAACCCGAAGGCCTGCACGCTGAGGATGACCTCGGGGCTCCAGCCTCTCCTGGAGAAGCGGTGGAAGCAGCGGAAGTCCGTCCCGGCGGCGTCCCGAGCCCGGTGGACGGCGGAGAAGACGGCGGCCGTGGCCAGGACCCAGACCCCCGCGCAGGTGCCCAGCGCCGCCCTGGTGGACCTCAGCTGCTTGGCCCTGAAGGGGTGGCAGATGGCCAGCCAGCGGTCCACGGAGATGCAGGCGATGGTGTAGATGCTGCCGTAGATCCCCACGAAGTACAGGCTCTCCAGGACGGAGCAGAGCGGCCGGAGGCGGCCGGGCCATGGGTGGCCGGAGGCGTGCATCTTGAAGGGGAGCGGGAGGAGCAGGACCAGGTCCATCAGGGCCAGGTTGGTCATGTAGATGGTGGACTCGGTCCATTTCCTCATGAAGACGCAGAAAACCAGCAGCGCGGCGACGTTGAGGATCAGACCGAACGGGAACACGGGGACGTAGACGATCATCTCCACGTATCTCATGACCTGGTCCACGGCTTCTAAGGAGCAGTTGCTCGTCATGTTGGAGGAAAAGCTGCAGGAAAACACGATCCGCATACACAGTATTCATTATGGACATAGAATGGAGAGAAAATAGTAATAAATAGTAAGAAAAAAGTATGAATAAGCAAAGCATATATACATACATGCACGTACATACCTACATACATACACATATTTACATATTTGCATATATATATATATATATATATACATATATACGCACATACACATACATAGCTAATGCCTACTGAAGGTGCAGGGTGTGTGTAGAGTTCTGTGGCTTCAGCAGCTTTTCTTTTCTTCTTGAATTCTCACGTTCTGCATGTTTAGTGTGAGTGGATCAGAACTCACAGGTTGGTGTATTTAAACTGGAAATTCATGATGAATCAGACGCATACAGCAGAAACCCTAGAAACGTGTTTTCACTATCAGAAAAACAGAAACATGACTTTTTTTGTTTTTTGTTCATCAGTTTTTAATGAAACACTAAAAAAAGAATCTGAGTTTTTGCTGGTTTATGTGCAACTAAATTGAAATGTTTCTGAGTTCTGCTGCTGCTTTCATTAACAAATGATCTCTGCAAGAAAAAAAACCTCCTGCACGTTAAAAATGAAAATACTGTCTATGATGATCAGAACAGAAACTGTCCAATTCCATCAACGTCATTTTAAATATTCCAATTAGCAGTGAGATGTTAGAGATGAGTGTGTTCCCCCTCTGACAGATGAATGCACCACTGATTCGGGGTTTGCAGTGAAGCAGCTCTTACCTTCTCAGCTGAAGCTCGTTTCTCCGTCTGCGTCTGACTGGTGCCAGACAAACTTCTGCTTTCTCTTCGTGCTTGTTTCATCAACCACTTCCTGCGTTTGCCACATTCGCTGCTTGTATTTTCAGGTGTGAAATAGAACCAGAGGACAGATCCAGCGGCTTTTTAAAACATGTTCTAATTGCAAGTAGGAAACATATCAAATCATAATTATTAGTTAAAATGATAATTCATGATTACCTGATTCATTGAAATGACAATATAACTATTTACTTTATAATTAAGAGCTGTTTGATAATTCATTCATTGCTTTCAATTTTTTTAATCAAAATTGCAGAACCAACTTTGTTTTATTGCAAATACAATAGATAATAATTTGTCTTTAATACCACACACTAGTTATTATTAGTGTTTTTTTAAGTTCGTGGTTTCCTGGACTTCACATTTAATTAATGACTAATAACTCAGTTTTCACTGGAACTTGTGAAAGTAAAGTTACGTGTGACTGAATAAAAATATTCAACGTCCTGTGATCATTCAAGAATCACGATGACGTTAAAACGTGTGAAAAAGGTTCAACTCGCTGATTTGATCCTGGACTTTAGTCCTAGTTTTATTGTTAGTTTCCATCTCTTTTGTTCAACAAACATCAAAATCAAACCCAAGAACTCAACACACTTCTGTGATTGTGATGTTTTATTCTGTTAAAGAGAATAAAAGATAAATTCACAGCTTCGCTGTTTAAAGTCTGTGAAGCTGAGTTTTATCAGAATCTCTCATCCTTCTTAAAGTGAAAATCTGCAACTGGTTAATGCTGTTTAGCAAGAAAAATAGAATAAACAATGATGTGAACCTACTTCCGATACTCAGCAATGATATTTAATTATTAGATATAATAATGAGATGATTATTGATTCATTTTAGAATCTAAACACACCGCCACCTTCTGCTGGAGACTCATCTCCACACGTTCTGTCTGAACAGAAAAGGATTTGCTTGTGTAAAAGTTAATTATTCATTTAATTAAACAGCAGAAGCATATATGGAATATTACTAATATATCCTCTATAATGTGGTATGATTTGTTATAGGAATTTTTCTTAGGAAAACGCTCAATTGAATCAAAACTAGGCCTTATTTTGTATAAATTATTGTATTGATTAGGAATTCATTCAATTATCAGTTTTTTTTATAAAAGCTGTAAAAGTTTTTTTCTTCTCCATCAAACATTGTTTTGTTCGCTGTAAAATCACAGAGTCGCAAATGATTTATTTTTAAGTAAAATCTCAAATAAAAATAGTTTGGCAGTGTCGTTACCATGGCAACGTCCAGCTGTTTGAGGAGAAAAAGAAAATCATCTCAGTTTCTGCAAATACACGACTATAAGGGCACATTAAAGTCTTCTATTTCCTTCTTAATGTTGGTGCTCCCTATGTCTGTATGTAGGGGAAGTGTGGGCATGGATTGTAGATAAAATAACGGGGATGTGCGTTATGCAGAACATGGTTGTTTTAACAACCTGAAAATGGTAAAGAGACACGCTGATAAAGCACAGTTTAAACTGAAGGAAATCAGCTACACAGCTGAGTTTAAGACATAAGACAGGTGGTACGAGTTGGTGTATATGTGTGTGTATATCTATGTGTATATATCTATGTGTGTATATATCTATGTGTGTATATATCTATGTGTGTATATATCTATGTGTGTATATCTATGTGTATATATCTATGTGTGTATATATCTATGTGTGTATATCTATGTGTATATATCTATGTGTGTATATATCTATGTGTGTATATATCTATGTGTGTATATCTATGTGTATATATCTATGTGTGTATATCTATGTGTGTATATCTATGTGTGTATATATCTATGTGTGTATATATCTATGTGTATATATCTATGTGTGTATATATCTATGTGTGTATATATATCTATGTGTGTATATCTATGTGTATATATCTATGTGTATATATCTATGTGTGTATATATCTATGTGTATATATCTATGTGTGTATATATCTATGTGTGTATATCTATGTGTATATATCTATGTGTATATATCTATGTGTGTATATCTATGTGTGTATATATCTATGTGTGTATATATCTATGTGTGTATATCTATGTGTGTATATATCTATGTGTGTATATATCTATGTGTGTATATCTATGTGTATATATATCTATGTGTGTATATCTATGTGTGTATATCTATGTGTATATATCTATGTGTATATATCTATGTGTGTTTATCTATGTGTATATATCTATGTGTGTATATCTATGTGTATATATCTATGTGTATATATCTATGTGTGTATATATCTATGTGTATATGTCTATGTGTGTATATATCTATGTGTATATATCTATGTGTATATATCTATGTGTATATATCTATGTGTGTATATATCTATGTTTGTATATCTATGTGTGTATATATCTATGTTTGTATATCTATGTGTGTATATATCTATGTGTGTATATATCTATGTGTATATGTCTATGTGTGTATATATCTATGTGTATATATCTATGTTTGTATATCTATGTGTGTATATATCTATGTGTGTATATATCTATGTGTATATATCTATGTTTGTATATCTATGTGTGTATATATCTATGTGTATATCTATGTGTGTATATATCTATGTGTATATATCTATGTTTGTATATCTATGTGTATATATCTATGTGTATATATATCTATGTGTATATATCTATGTGTGTATATCTATGTGCATATATCTATGTGTGTATATCTATGTGTATATATCTATGTGTATATATATCTATGTGTATATGTCTATGTGTGTATATATCTATGTGTATATGTCTATGTGTGTATATATCTATGTGTATATATCTATGTGTATATATCTATGTGTATATATCTATGTGTGTATATATCTATGTGTATATATCTATGTGTGTATATATCTATGTGTGTATATATCTATGTTTGTATATCTATGTGTGTATATATCTATGTGTGTATATATCTATGTTTGTATATCTATGTGTGTATATATCTATGTGTGTATATATCTATGTGTATATGTCTATGTGTATATATCTATGTGTGTGTATATCTATGTGTGTATATCTATGTGCATATATCTATGTGTGTATATCTATGTGTATATATCTATGTGTATATATATCTATGTGTATATATCTATGTGTATATATCTATGTGTATATATCTATGTGTATATATCTATGTGTATATATCTATGTTTGTATATCTA
The DNA here is from genome assembly GCA_036785175.1 of Eupleurogrammus muticus. NCBI lineage: Eukaryota > Metazoa > Chordata > Actinopteri > Scombriformes > Trichiuridae > Eupleurogrammus > Eupleurogrammus muticus. The sequence continues at coordinate 115,784 of JAYKQN010000058.1, read as the reverse complement.
TGTGTGTATATATCTATGTGTGTATATATCTATGTGTATATATCTATGTGTGTGTATATCTATGTGTGTATATCTATGTGCATATATCTATGTGTGTATATCTATGTGTATATATCTATGTGTATATATATCTATGTGTATATATCTATGTGTATATATCTATGTGTGTGTATATCTATGTGTGTATATCTATGTGCATATATCTATGTGTGTATATCTATGTGTATATATCTATGTGTATATATATCTATGTGTATATATCTATGTGTATATATCTATGTGTATATATATCTATGTGTATATATCTATGTGTATATATCTATGTTTGTATATCTATGTGTGTATATATCTATGTGTGTATATATCTATGTGTATATATCTATGTGTGTGTATATCTATGTGTGTATATCTATGTGCATATATCTATGTGTGTATATCTATGTGTATATATCTATGTGTATATATATCTATGTGTATATATCTATGTGTGTATATCTATGTGCATATATCTATGTGTATATATCTATGTGTATATATATCTATGTGTATATATATCTATGTGTATATATCTATGTGTGTATATCTATATGTGTATATATATCTATGTGTGTATATATCTATGTGTATATATCTATGTGTGTATATCTATGTGTATATATCTATGTGTGTATATCTATGTGTATATATCTATGTGTGTATATCTATGTGTGTATATCTATGTGTGTATATCTATGTGTGTATATCTATGTGTATATATCTATGTGTATATATATCTATGTGTGTATATAAACCCTCCCCTATAGTTAGGTTCCTTATGTGTGTGTTAAATACAGTAATGACACACAGAACTCAGACTGAGCCTTATAGTCCTGTAAATACGGTAAACAAAAAGGACAAACACACATTCAGTCTTATTTACTCTGCAGCTAAAACAAATAACCAAACACCCTGTTTACAATCACGGCAGCTTTCTAAAACAGTTTTCTTTTTATTCTGACTCAACAAATGTTTGCACAAACTTTTAGACTCGGTTAACACCAGTGGGAATATTTTTATTTTATTTATAATTATATAGAACAATGAGGATGGCGACAGGAATGAAGACGTGGGCAGATGAAACTAAAATAACTGATGTTGAATGAAGAAAGTAAGAAGCGAAATGAACAAAACGGATACGAAGGCGACGCCTTCACCTCCAGAAAACAATACACACACTTCATGTGGAAATAAAAGTTCACAACAAACACTCAGGAAAATCTATCCACAACTAAACATGTGTGAGACCTAAAGTAGAAAACAAGAAGCTGAACAATGTAAAATGACACTGGAAGAGCCAGCCAGTTCCTAACGCTGCACCTTGTGTGAGTCGTGTTGATAACAGCAAAAACACACACACACACACACACACACACACACACACACACACACACACACACACACACACACACACACACACACACACACACACACACACACACACACACACACACACACACACACACACACACACACACACACACACACACACACACACACACACAGGCAGGTTCCTCTAGGAGGCCGTGAACTTCCTGAGTGTGATGACGATGAGGGCGAGGAGGACGGACGCCCCCAGGAAGACGGCGATGACGATGGCTGTGATGGCGCCGGGCCCCAGGACACCTGACACACACGTACACACACACACACACACACACACACACAAACACACATTTGAGAAGCTGGAACCAGAGAATTTGGACATTTCATCCTCTCCACCAGCAACCAGTGGATTCATCATCTACTGGTTTAACCAGAACAGCCGCCCGTTTACCGTCCTCCTCGTCCGTGGTGGGGGGGTGCGTGTCGTCCTCATAGTCGTAGGTGAAGGACTGCTCCGTCAGGTCCTGGAAGGGGTCCCTGGTGGTGAGGTCGCTGGGGGGCTCCCCGGACATGGCGTCCTGGTTCTCCCTGGGGGTGGAGACGGGGTCAGAGACCGTCTCTGTTGGATCAAGAAAAAAAAACTCAGCATCTCTGGATCGATGAAGGATCCTGTGTTCAGTCAGTGTTCAGTCAGTGTTCAGTCAGTGTTCAGTCAGTGTTCAGCCAGTGTTCAGCCAGTGTTCAGCCAGTGTTCAGCCAGTGTTCAGTCAGTGTTCAGTCAGTGTTCAGTCAGTGCTCAGTGTTCAGTCAGTGTTCAGCCAGTGTTCAGCCAGTGTTCAGTCAGTGTTCAGTCAGTGTTCAGTGTTCAGTCAGTGCTCAGTGTGTGCTCAGTGTTCAGTCAGTGTTCAGTCAGTGTTCAGTGTTCAGTCAGTGTTCAGTCAGTGTTCAGTCAGTGTTCAGTCAGTGTTCAGCCAGTGTTCAGTCAGTGTTCAGTCAGTGCTCAGTGTTCAGTCAGTGTTCAGCCAGTGTTCAGCCAGTGTTCAGTCAATGTTCAGTCAGTGTTCAGTCAGTGCTCAGTGTTCAGTCAGTGTTCAGTCAGTGTTCAGTGTTCAGTCAGTGTTCAGTCAGTGTTCAGTCAGTGTTCAGTCAGTGCTCAGTGTTCAGTCAGTGTTCAGTCAGTGTTCAGTGTTCAGTCAGTGTTCAGTCAGTGCTCAGTGTTCAGTCAGTGTTCAGTGTTCAGTCAGTGTTCAGCCAGTGTTCAGTCAGTGCTCAGTGTTCAGTCAGTGTTCAGTCAGTGTTCAGCCAGTGTTCAGCCAGTGTTCAGCCAGTGTTCAGCCAGTGTTCAGTCAGTGTTCAGCCAGTGTTCAGCCAGTGTTCAGTCAGTGTTCAGCCAGTGTTCAGCCAGTGTTCAGCCAGGGTTCAGTCAGTGTTCAGTCAGTGTTCAGTCAGTGCTCAGTGTTCAGTCAGTGTTCAGTCAGTGTTCAGTGTTCAGTCAGTGTTCAGTCAGTGTTCAGTCAGTGTTCAGCCAGAGTTCAGCCAGAGTTCAGCCAGAGTTCAGCCAGAGTTCAGTCAGAGTTCTACCAGTTTTTAGCCAGTGTTCAGGACTCAGGTGTTCAGGACACGGGGCAGCCAACATGGCTCCAACAGCCTCTTCCTGTCTCAGCTTCCAGTATAAAGACGTCTTTGTAGACGAGGACGTTCCGTCCGTTAGAGGCCGTTCGTGTGTTTTCCAGTCGCCTGCTGACTGAAAAGCTCCTTCAGATCAGCGTTTGTGGAGATATCTCAGCGCGTTTCATGTTTTAGAGAAAACTTTCATCCCAAATCGTGCTGGACGTTTCCTCCCTGTCTGAGAATGAAGTTTCTCTGAGACTTTTCACACCTCAGCAGCAGCAGAGTGAAAAGCCTCTTTCTAGGCTGTTAATTCCTAAACACGACTCCTCTGTAAAAACTAAATATATAAAAACTACAAACTAACGTTCCTCCCATCGTGGTCACCACTACATCTTCTTATTTTATTTTTTTTTTTAAGCGGGAGAAAACTGGAGGGAAAAACCTGATCTTCATCTCACCTGAAAAAACAAGCTCTGGGAGGCACAAACCGACCTATTCACTGTCACTGATCCACTTCTGCCCTCGGCCTCGACGCATTCCAACAAAACCATTCGCCAAATATGTTTTTAACTGGGCTCGTTCCTCGTTGTTTACTCTGACGCCTTCGGTAAACTCCTCCACAGCGTTTTCCAGCTCCTCAGTCACAGGAAGCAGTCGACGCTGCGGATACGGGATCCTGATGGATCCTGATGGATCCTGTTGGATCCTGATGCGTCGCCATCAACCAGACCTGTTTATTAAATAGTGCCTGTGTGTGTGTGTGTGTGTGTGTGTGTGTGTTTAATGAGGGAGAATAATAAAAACACCGTTTTCTTCAACTCACACTTTTAATTTCTGTTTGACGGAATTAAGATAAAACAATATTTATAAAATATTATATATTATTTATATTTATTTATTATCAACAGTTTAAACCACTTGTTAATGGTCGGCTGCTTTGGTGAATATTAGTCATTTTTATTCACTTTTAGAGGTATTTCTACTATTTTATCGATTCATAATTTTACATGAATACTAAACGAAACTTTCAGAAGTAGTACTTACAGAAAAGTATTTGTATTTATTCATTACTTTTAGAAGTATTTCTAATGTCTATTCATTAGTACTTTTAGATATGTACTTATATTAATTAATTACTATATATTGTTACTTCATAAGTATTTCTACTGTTTATCGAATAAAACTTTTAGCTAAATACATGTTTATCCAAATAGTACTTTTATATATTTATTTGTTATTTTTAGAAAGTACATGTAGTTCTATTTGTACTTTTAGTTAGATCTATTTACTGACTACTTCTATCTTAATTTCTATTGTTAATCCATTATTACTGTTATTTATGCACATGTATTCATTGTGCTGTTTATCCATTGTACTTATACTATAGTACTTTTGTTTATTTAATACTTTTAGCTCCATTTCTTCCACTGTTTAATCTTACTTATTAACAGTTTTTGCAGTATTTATTAAACGCTGTGTTAACTAAGGTTTGAAGTAGACTCCACGTCGTTGGAATCGCAGCATCCTGCTCTTTATTCCTCAGAAACAACTCGTCTGGTTTCAGACGCTAAAAACACAGAAGCCATTTGTGGGAGCTTCAGGATTTCACACCAGCCGGAGAGATGACAAAGCATCAAACGCGTGTGTGTGAAAAACAAGTCGACCTCCAACCAAACCACCAGATTCTGTCCTTGTTTCACCTTCTCCACTTCCAGAGGTAGAAAACAGACATGGACCCAAACAACAGCTGCTCCCAATCACTCTGATCAGAAAGCTCCGCTCACTGGAAAAGCAGGAATTTACCTGAGTGGAATCATTGGTGGACCTGTAGCTACTGACTCACTCAGTGTCGATGCGAACAGAGACAAACACAGTTATTATTCGTTTGAGGAAGATCAGCGACAGACGTGTGATTCATCGTCACAGGAAGTTCACCATGAGATTTGTTTCTGGTGCTGAGTCAAACCAAACTGGTTCAGTCGCTGTGGTCAGAAAAAACCCGTGATCATCATATGGTGCTCGCTGCTATTGTCTGTGTAAGCGTTGATTTGACCAGATTATGTTTAACTGGGAATTCACCAACATGTACGACAACTTTCATCTTCGTCTAGAATCAATATGTCAACGTTAGACAACGTTTCTGACCCGTCGAGGCCTTGATTCTATTCACATTCAGTTTAGGGGACACAACAAACGCCCTGTCTTTGTCCCCGCAGGACGTCGTGTTTCAGTCGACCTCTGACCTCTGGTCTGAGCCGGGTCCTGTTCTAGAAGCTTTTCTCACGTCGGGTTTGAGAAGTGTCAGAAACAGAAACGAAGAACGAAAAGTTGCTGAAAGTGAAAGAAAGACGGTGAGAAATAAGAAATAAAACCTGCCGATGAGGAAAATCACCAAAAAAACTACAGAAAAAACCCAGAAACTGCAGAGCTGCTCGAAGCTTCAGCTGCTTCAGACAAACTTTAACGTCATTAATGCAACGGAGTCAAAGAGCAGCTTTCACTGCTGAGAAGTTAAACAACTGCATCATTTACATCAGGCTGCGCACACACACACACACACACACGGCTGAGTGTGTGTGTGTGTGTGTGTGTGTGTGGGGGGGGTTTAAGGGAAAAATGACACATAAATACACCTTTGATACCCACAGACCGAACACAGAATCCAAACAGCAGATAAACAGTCTAAAGCATTCCAACATTAAGACTTTACTCAGATTTAAATGAACACTTTAGAGCACAAAACGTTAAGTTTCTTACTTTTATCTAAACATATAACTGAGTCATACATTCTGATTTTTTTCATATATATTTTGTAAAAACAAAAATGCATTTATACCATTGAACTGACCTGATAAACAGAATGTGGATGCTGCAGGTTCTATGTTTCACGTAAAGCACATAAAGACCTTTCGTACGACCCCGTCCTAACTGGATTTTACCTGCGTGCACGAAGGTGACGGACAGGCCCAGGAGCACCAGGACCAGGAGTCTGCTGCCGTGAACCATCGTTGCTGCCGTGAACGTCCGGGAACCAGCGAAGAAACGTCTGAAACGCCTGAAGCTGCAGCGAGTCGCGACCAGGAGGCCGAGCCCTGGAGGTGGGAGGCCGGGGGGGGGGGGGGGGGCTGGACAGGGCCAGCTTTGTGAGGACGCCACCCAGGCCCCGCCCACTCCTAAAGCCACACTGTGACATCACAAACACCTCAGTGGAACTTTTACTCCTTTTGACTTGAAGGAAATATTCGGACAGAAAAAGAAGCAGGTCTGAGAAGCTGAAATAAAACCTGAGTCAGTATGAAGTTCATTACTTGAAAAAACGTAGTAGATTTTATCACCACAGCGACCAGCAGCTATTCAATCACTGAATTATAAATGCAATTATCATACATAAGATGCATCTCTCCACTTCACTATCAAATAAAATCAGACAAAAAAAAAGAAAATAACACAGTGGAGTTATTTAAGTAGCCAAATATAAAAATACTCAATTGAAACCACCTCAAAATTGTATTGAAGTTCAGTACAAGTGTAAATCTGCTGCTTTCTGGTGAGGATCAGTGTTTTCAAGCTTTGTGGTTTTATTAGTTAAATGTTTTTGGGTCAGTTTGTTGATGAAATGTTTATTAGCAGGAAGAAGAATCGTGGTTTTATTTCCTCTTCACAGATTTACATCCAGTTTATTTCTGTCAGTATAAATAAAGCTGAGTCTGGTTGAGGCTTCACTTCCCAAAGCATTCAGTTCTGAAACCTCACACCAGCAGTGATTCAGTTAAATTTCTCCATTTCAGAACCCGTTTCTCATTCTTGGGGGTCAAATAATGGGTAGACTGGTTTAATACCTCATGGAACAGGATTTACCCGTGTGTGAATGTGAGTGGATTAAATGAAGGTTTCCTCAACAGTTCAGGTGTCAACAGCCCACACAGACTGTTTTATTTCATACCGCAATAAAAAAGTATGACTCCAGCAGATCAATTTCATATATTATAATACAGATGCAGAATTGAAAGTTTATTCTTTAAACAGCCTAGTATTTTACAAGAAATAGATAACTACTTGGAACTTTTGAACATGTCCTTAAAACAGGACATAAGTGGGAACAAATCCTTGGGCTCTACGTCGCCGTCATTATCCATGAACACCAGCAGAAAACAGGGGTAAAGTGTAGGGGGGGCTCAATAAATAAAACTAAACAATGGATAGAATCTATAGAACCTTTCCCAGAACACCCCCACCCCGCCCACACCTAAAGATCCCGTTGAATAAAGCCAAATCTGAATTTGAGTGAGTTTCTCCAACAGGAAACGATTGGACGACTCTAATAGAACCTCAGACGTCACGTCACGCCTCATGTCACGCCTCAGACGTCACGCCTCAGACCTCAGACGTCACGCCTCAGACGTCACGCCTCAGACGTCACGCCTCAGACGTCACGCCTCAGGCCTCAGACGTCACGCCTCAGACGTCACGCCTCAGACGTCACGCCTCAGGCCTCAGACGTCACGCCTCAGACGCCACGCCTCAGACGTCACGCCTCAGGCCTCAGACGTCACGCCTCAGGCCTCAGACGTCACGCCTCAGACATCACGCCTCAGACGTCACGCCTCAGACGTCACGCCTCAGACGTCACGCCTCAGGCCTCAGACGTCACGCCTCAGACGTCACGCCTCAGACCTCAGACGTCACGCCTCAGACGTCACGCCTCAGACCTCAGACGTCACGCCTCAGACGTCACGCCTCAGACCTCAGACGTCACGCCTCAGACGTCACGCCTCAGACCTCAGACGTCACGCCTCAGACGTCACGCCTCAGACCTCAGACGTCACGCCTCAGGCCTCAGACGTCACGCCTCAGGCCTCAGACGTCACGCCTCAGACGTCACGCCTCAGACGTCACGCCTCAGACGTCACGCCTCAGACCTCAGACGTCACGCCTCAGACGTCACGCCTCAGACCTCAGACGTCACGCCTCAGACGTCACGCCTCAGACCTCAGACGTCACGCCTCAGGCCTCAGACGTCACGCCTCAGGCCTCAGACGTCACGCCTCAGACGTCACGCCTCAGACGTCACGCCTCAGACGTCACGCCTCAGACGTCACGCCTCAGACCTCAGACGTCACGCCTCAGACGTCACGCCTCAGACCTCAGACGTCACGCCTCAGGCCTCAGACGTCACGCCTCAGACATCACGCCTCAGACGTCACGCCTCAGACGTCACGCCTCAGACCTCAGACGTCACGCCTCAGACGTCAGGCCTCAGACGTCACGCCTCAGACGTCACGCCTCAGACGTCACGCCTCAGACGTCACGCCTCAGGCCTCAGACGTCACGCCTCAGACATCACGCCTCAGACGTCACGCCTCAGACGTCACGCCTCAGACCTCAGACGTCACGCCTCAGACGTCACGCCTCAGACCTCAGACGTCACGCCTCAGACGTCACGCCTCAGACCTCAGACGTCACGCCTCAGACGTCACGCCTCAGACCTCAGACGTCACGCCTCAGACGTCACGCCTCAGACCTCAGACGTCACGCCTCAGGCCTCAGACGTCACGCCTCAGGCCTCAGACGTCACGCCTCAGACGTCACGCCTCAGACGTCACGCCTCAGACGTCACGCCTCAGACCTCAGACGTCACGCCTCAGACGTCACGCCTCAGACCTCAGACGTCACGCCTCAGACGTCACGCCTCAGACCTCAGACGTCACGCCTCAGACGTCACGCCTCAGACCTCAGACGTCACGCCTCAGACGTCACGCCTCAGACCTCAGACGTCACGCCTCAGACGTCACGCCTCAGGCCTCAGACGTCACGCCTCAGGCCTCAGACGTCACGCCTCAGGCCTCAGACGTCACGCCTCAGACGTCACGCCTCAGGCCTCAGACGTCACGCCTCAGGCCTCAGATTTCTCCAGTTCAGACCAGTTCTCATCCATCAACAGGAAAACTACCTGCCTGGTTTACTATTTGGAATTCATGAGCGATTACCAGGGAATGCCTGATAAGTGGGAAAACCGGGGGGGTGGGGGGTGAAAGACGTGGAAGCAGTCGGGGGGTTCGGGGTTCAGGTAAAACAGCTGCTGTTCAGACCGGATACAGTCAGTGGTGGAGGTGGCTGCAGTCCCTTAAAAGTCCTCCAGAGTCTCAATCTCTCCCATATTCAACCGCTCAGACGACGCGTTCACAGAAAAACCTGAGGAAAAGAAACGAGAGAATAATTAGATGATAAGAGAGATAGGATAATCAGATAACCCCCCCCCCCCCCCCCTGGATGAACCCTGGCCCCCCCTGGATGAACGCTGGTCCTCACCTAGCAGGCTGGGGTCTGCTCGAACCATCTTCTGCTTCTTCTTCTTCTTCCCTGAGGTGACGGTTTCAAAGCGCTGCTGCTGGACGCTGGTGTGGTTGGACGGGTACAGAGAGGGGCCCGACCCCCCCCACACGGAGTCCTGAGCAAATCAAACACAACACAAGCTTTGATTGAATTCTGATGAGGGTCAGGATGGATCTATACTTCTAGTTCATCCACAGAATGAGCAGAAAACAAGAAATAACCAAAACTGAAAAGACTGAAGCTAGAAGTGTATTTAGGCCTTTTTCAAACCTTTTAAATTGAATAAATAAAAATTGAATAGATAAAGGACCATCAAGGATATTTGGTTCTTCCACTTTGTAAAATTTACTGAAATCTGGGCCATTATTAATAATAATAATAAATAATAAATAAATAATGATATGTAATTCTCAGAGCTGAACGCTGCTCTCACCTGCTGCTGTTTCAGGGCCTGCTGCTGGTTCTGCGGCGCCGGTTTCTGCTGGTTGGCGTTCTGTTTGGCACGGCGTTCCAGGAACTGCTTGGCGAAGTCCTTGGCCTCCGGCGTGTCACCCAGGTAGGCCCTGACGTAGTCGTGCACCTCGTACGGGGAGTCCACTTCCTTCAGGAAGGACGCGAACGTGGGAACTGGAGCAGAACGAGAGGTTCAGGGTTCTACAGGGTTCTACAGGGTTCTGAAGTCTGTGAGAACATTTATATAGAACCTAGGAGCCATTTCACACCCTGACCAGCAAAAAAATAACTTCATTCATTTATCAAACAATCCTGAACATTGACAATGGAAATCAGTAAAGAAAACAGATGCTTCATTTTTAGGGAATATTTGTGTTTACTGAATGTGTACGACGTCCGTATGAAAGAAGCTGCACAAAACCTCAATGTAGTAGTTGAGGCATTATGAATGTGACTATTACAGCAAACAGGATGATTAAAAGGCCTTTATTGATTGTTAGTGGATGTTTCCAGGTATTAAATGTGTCCCACTTCCACATGAACTCTCCTATAGTAGTTCGTTCATTGTGAATGTGATGACTACAGGAATCGAGGAAGGAACGACATGTAGCTCATTTCTGATGAACATTTTTCATCAGTTGGTTCCTACTGAAACATGGAAGTTGCAGATGATTCCAAACAGACAATGACGGTAGATGAGGTGAAGTATTAGTACTGAGTTGTGTAGTAATACTCTAGTTTGTCAGAGTATGATGATGATGTTGTATTCTACACTTTTTTTTTACATGGACACTGACTTCATTAAATACGTAATGAATCCTGGACTAAATGAACCCGCCCTGACAACAGACAGAACTTCTGGGCCGTGACGGTTCCACCACTTTTTATTTTGGTTATTTAATCCAAATATTAGTGGCTGACAGATTAAAGTTTTGAATACTCCAACATGGAGGAGCTATGTGCTGCTCACATGTTTAGACCCCCCCTCTGTTTGAGGCATGTTTGCTGTGTTTAAACAGTTTTACCGTCCAGGTTGTTGGCTGTGTTGAGTGTGTGAAGCGTCTGTTCACACCACAGCATGAAGGTGTCCTGCTGGCTCTTATTCACCCCCTGGAACAACTTCAGCAGCTTCTCCTCCTCTTCTACCTTCTTGTTGGCTCGGCCACTCACAGAATTACTGCAGGAGCAGATAGAACAGAGTCAGATAGAACAGATAGAACAGAGTCAGATAGAACAGAGTCAGATAGAACAGATAGAACAGAGTCAGATAGAACAGAGCCAGATAGAACAGATAGAACAGAGCCAGATAGAACAGAGTCAGATAGAACAGATCCCTGAGTTCCTGTACTGTACTGTGTGTTTCTGAGGCTCGTCTACCTGAGGTTGGCGTTGCTCTTGTTGTTCTTCTGAGCGTTGCTCTTCTTGGGTTGGGGGGGCGGCTGCACGGCCTCCTTCACGGCCTCGTCCCAGAAGCCCATGTTAGAGTTGTGAGTGTCGCCCCAGATGCTGCTGGGGTCGGAGCCCCAGTTGGGGGCGGGGTTAACGGCCCCCCACACGGAGCTGCTGAGGGACGTCTGGAGACAAACAGGTTTCCAGAATGAGCTGAGGGTTAGTCTACTGTACCAGACGCTGCACCTCCTGTGTATGTGAACCAATGATAGTGAATCACAAGCTGCAGGCAGTGTGATATTTATGGAGGGTAACAGTAAAAGTTAATCCTTTCTTTTTTTGCCCAATTATTGAACCAGTAGAAATGTCTGAAAATGAGGAAAAAAATCTCATAGTTTCCTACAGCACAAGAAGACTTTACTTTGTGTGTCCAATAGTTTGAAATCTAAAGATATTCAGATTATTTTCATGTAATAAGAAAAGCAGCAGATCGGTACAGTGGTACGAGGGAATCAACAGATTCTTTTTCTGTCACAGACTCATTCACAAGCTTTGAACAGCAGAGCCTGAACTCTGCCTCCTGGTGGTCACGTACGGTTCTGTTCTGCGTGCGGTTCTGCTGGGCGACGACGGCGTGCGTCTGCGCCTGCGCCTGCGTCTGCGCCTGCGTTTGCTGCGGCTGCTCCTTCCTCTGCCTCATCTGCTGAGCCTCCTCCCTCTGGATCTCCAGCAGCGACTTGGTGGCGGCGGGGGTCTTGGCCACGTGGCCCCACCCTGACAGCTTGGCCTGGGGCTGCTGGGCCTGAAGCTGCTGCTGCTGCAGCTTCATCAGCTCCTGCTGCTGGCGGCGCTGCTGCAGGCGGAGGAAACAACGTCTTTAAGGGGTGGAACATGGCCTTTATGGGGGGGGTCAGGGACCAGAAGATTAGACTTCAGAACAGATTAGTGGTCCGGTTCATAAAAGGGTGATTAATGTCCACCTTTATTCTTCTTTATTAGTAAACTGATGATCTTTGGGTTATATATATATATATATATATATATATAACCCAAAGATCATCAGTTTACTATTATGGAAGAATAAAGAAACCAGGAAATAATCAGAGAACAGAAGCTGGAACCAGAGAATCTGGACATTTTATCAGTAAAAATGCTTAGAATCAATTAATCAATTATCAGTTTGTTGGTGATTAAAGTGATAGTGAGAGCAGCTAATCTAGTTGTTGCTGTCACTGTGTGTTTATCATTGTCTGGTTTTACTAAACGTTTTAATCAGCTTTTGTTTGCCTTCAAGTAAAGCTAAATTTCATTATTCTTTGTGGGTATTTGATGACATAATTACAAAAAGTAAAGGTTCTAGCAATAAAGCCCCTTTCTCCACCCTAACCTTAGTGGTGTATTTAGGTAATGAGATTAAATTTATAGCAACATATTTCAAGCCACTAAAAGAAAATTCTATATCAGCAAATAAAACAGATTTAAGGGCATCAATGAGAATAAAGGAGGAGCCAGGTAAACACAGGAAGTGTAGAAGTTTCTGTTTGTGAAGCTGTGCTGCTTCTGTTAAATGAGTCAAACTCCAACATCCTTAATCACATTAAAACGTGTCTACAACAGTCCAGTCTATTTAACTCACCTCTTCCCGCGTCTGTCGTTCTCGTTCTTCTTCCAGTTTCTGGATCTCAGCCAGCGACAGAGCGTTCTGGGTCTGGTTGAGAGCGTTGGACTGTTGCCCCCACTTAGAGGACGAGGGCAGCTGGGGGCGGGGGACACGACTGATTATTTAACGTGTTGATAGGGTGGATGTGTGGTGTTTTGTTGTATTTTAACTCGTTAAGTTGGATGGTGGCGTTTCACCCTATTTTACCCTGTTAATAAGGAGGTGTTTTATGTATCTCCCTGCTATGACCCCCCCAAACCCACCTTCATCTGCGCCAGCTGCTGCTGCTGCTGTTGCTGCTGCTGCAGGCGTCTCAGCGCCTCCTGCTGCTGCTGCCTCTGTCTCTGCAGCTCCTGCTGTCTCTGCGCCTCCTGCTCCCTCCTCCTCTGCTCCTCCTGCTGTGCGGCCAACATGGCCGCCGCCGCCTCCTCCTCCGCCCGCTTCTCCTCTTCACGCCTCCTCAACGCCTCCAGCTCCTCCTGCTTCCTGCGCTCCTCCTCCTGGAGAGAAGACAGGATGTTTCATAGTGAACGTGGCTTTTATTTTTATAGGCTATGACGGTTTCATCTACGGCTCATAGAGGATCAATAATAGCTGGAAAGATGAAAGTCAAAAACTAATTGATTAATTGACCAATTATTGCAGCTGTCACTAAGATTTCATTTTTATTATTATTGTTATTTATTAGTGTAAATGTACATTTTATCATTTGTGGGTACCTGATGGCAAAAATACAAAAAGTTAGTATTAAGTAATTTTTTTTTACCCCAAATAAGTTTATCACATGAACACGTGTTATTTGACCTTTTGATGTTGTATTTAGGTAATTGAGATAAAATTTATAGCAACATAATTTAATATCTACACTAAAGAAATTCCCCATCAATGAACTAAAACACATTTTAGGGCAGTAGAACAGCAGAGTTAACAAATAACAAATTCTGCGAATTTGTACATTGTACATTGTGTTGTGTGTTTTTTTTTATTTTTTTAAACGTTTTTTTATCATCTTCAACTTTATTTTTCTTTTTCTTTATCTGTAACGCTGCAGTAACACACAAATTTCCCCGTTGTGGGATCAATAAAGTTTATCTATCTATCTATCTATCTATCTATCTATCTATCTAAATAAGAATAAAACCCAGCTTGAGGACCCAGGTTTAAAAAAAGAAAGCGGGAAGTTCAGAATTTTCTGTGCTGCTTCGCTGTTAAATTACGAATTAATTAATCTAATAATTAAAACATTTACATTAAAAAGCTGGTTAAGTAGGATAGACACTGATACTGATGTTTTTGACCATAGTGTCCAGCTCTAAGGACCATTCAGTATAATGATGTTTCTGCTGGTTTTACCTGCTTGCGGAGGAACTCCTCCCGTCTCTTCCTCTCCTCCTCCTCCCTCCGTCGCTCCTCCAGCCGACGCAGCGCCTCCTCCTGCGCCAGCCGCTCCTCCTCTTCTTTCTGTCGGCGCTGCGCCTCCTCCTGCTCCCTCTGTCTCCTCAGCGCCTCCTCCTGCTCCCTCTGTCTCCTCAGCGCCTCCTCCTGCACATTCAGGACAAGCTGCAGCATCAGAGAAAAGCAACTCGGCCGCTCCAATGAATCTGAGCTTCCTGTCTCTAACTAACAGTAAATCTGAACTTCCTGTCTCTAACTAACAGTAAATCTGAACTTCCTGTCTCTAACTAACAATAAATCTGAACTTCCTGTCTCTAACTAACAGTAAATCTGAACTTCCTGTCTCTAACTAACAATAAATCTGAACTTCCTGTCTCTAACTAACAGTAAATCTGAACTTCCTTTCTCTAACTAACAATAAATCTGAACTTCCTGTCTCTAACTTCACAGTAAATCTGAACTTCCTGTCTCTAACTAACAGTAAATCTGAACTTCCTGTCTCTAACTTCACAGTAAATCAGAACTTCCTGTCTCTAACTAACAATAAATCTAAACTTCCTGTCTCTAACTTCACAGTAAATCCGAACTTCCTGTCTCTAACAAAAAATCAGAACTTCCTGTCTCTAACTTCACCTGTTTCTGCCGGGCCAGCTCCTCCTCCTGAAGGCGCTTGCGTTCCTCCTCCTGCCGAGCCCTCATGGCCTCCTCCAGCCTCTTCCTATCCTCCTCCTCCCTCTTGGCTCTCATCTCCGCTTCACGCCGCTCCAGCTCAGCCTGAAAGATGATAAGAATGTAGTTGTGGTGTCAAACATGTGGCCCGGGGACACAAAATGAACCAGCTCCTGTTTGTAGATAATTTTTTGAGAACCAAGATCCTTTATCTGAGTATAAGTATAAATACTGTTGTCTTAAAATACTCCACTACGAGTAAAAGTTGAATTTAAATTGTTAAGTAAAAGTACTTTTCATGCACACTGAGTATAGTGTATATTAGCAGAATGTGTCTTAAATGATCCGTATAAAGTGTAGTACTGTAATTGTACAGATTAAGACGAAGTAAAAGGAGAAGTCTTCAAATCTTCACCTTTGCAGCCTTTGACTTCTCCAGCTGTTGCATCTGTTCAATAGTCGGAGCCTGAGCCATGGAGTCTATTGGTAGATCCCAAACACTGCTGCCGTCCCACGCTGTGGAGGAGAGGGATGGGTGTGATGATGATGATGATGATAACCCCCCCCCAGAGTAACAGACTAATAGTGATAGAAACTCACTGCTGGGAGCAGCTTGCTGGAGGTTCGGTGTGCAGGAAGCCTGAGAGGACGGGTTCTGCATTTCCCAAACAGAACCAGAGTCTGGTACTGACAGGGAGCGTGTTACAGGAGGTAGAAGACTCTCTGATGCTCTAAAACACAACAAAACAGCAGTTTATGTGTTAGTGAGACACTGAAGTAGTGAAGTACAGAGTTAGGTTAAAACAGAGCTGGGCCAGAAATAGAGTTTTAGATTTATATCCATAGTTTTATGTTGTTTATATATAGCACTCATGTCTTATAAAGATGCCAGTTGCTGAAAATTTCATGTCAAAAATATTTAAGAAAAAAAGGGAAGGTACAAATGGACTTTTAAAAGAAAGGAAACCAACGTTAATATCAAATGTAGATTCTGAGAAACCCGATGAATGGTTTTAAATCAGTATTTTAAAAGGTTCTGGACTTTCTCCTCATGCCAACCATCATCTGTCTCCTGACCCATTTCCTCTTTGGAGGCGGTTGCTATGCGGTCGCTAAGCCCGTCAGTTACCTAGCAACAGGTCAGAGAGTCAGAGCAGCAGAAAAGGTTAAAAACTGGAAGTTCTGAGCTGCAGATAACTCCAGACTTTAGGTTAAACTGAGCTTCAGTGTATTTGATGCTAACGTTACGCAACGTAGTGGTAGCTTCGGTAACGTTTTACCCTATTTTTCCTGTTAATAAGGTGGTGTATATAGGTAGGTACATTTGATGGAAACGTTTTGCAATGTAGCAGTAGCTTTGGTTAATTTTGCCCTCTGTCAACTTGGCATCAATAACGTTTCTTAATTTAATTTAATGTGTTTTGGGACCTTTACTGATGAAAATTGATAAAAGAGAGATTTGGCACATATGGCTTCAAACTAGGACTGGACAGGGAAAGTGTAATATATTGAGTTACATTTCGTGTATAACATGCAGCTAAAAAATAGAGATGTGAACTTGTGTCCCATCACCCAACCCTGTAAAAGCATGGCCAACCTCATCTTGAGGGCCTGGTATTGCTGCAGCAGCAGGTTGATCTGCTGTTGGTGCTGCTGCTGCTGCTGCAGAGGAGCTGAGCTCAGGGCTGCAGCTTTCTGTTGGGCCAAGGCCTGGGCGTACTGCTGCCTGGGGGGGCACAGGAGGAGAATTTAATTAAATCAGCAGTCAGACACATGTTAGTTTGTGGAGGCTGAGACGCACCTGAGCAGGTACTGATACTGGAGCTGCTGTAACTGGTAGAGGTTCAGGGCTGTGAGCTCCTGCTGCCGCTTCAACCTTTCCTGATCACCATCAGCCTGCAGCACAAAACAGACAAAAGCTGTGAATATTCAAACACCAATTCAGGGAGAAGAGATTTAGCACTGAATCAGGATTTCTGATACTATGTTCAGATTAAACTAGTGGACTATAACACCCTCTAGAGGCCGAAGCTTGTACAGAACATCAGTGCTGATGTATAAAACACACCTGTAGAGGTGGGGGGGCAGGTCCTGGAGTGAACGGTACCCTCCCCCAGATCTTCATGATCTCTCCCAACGCTTGAAACACTTCATCACACCCTCTTTTAACCAAGAGAGACATGGTAAAATAACCTGCCTGGAACCACTCGGCCATCTCCTGGTTACTGAATGGACCTGAGCACAGGAGGGTAGAGTCAGGGGGGGCAGGTGGAGCTGAATCACAGAACCACAGAAAGTCAAACACAGACACACACCCTGTATCTCCCCCTGAGGGTCCTTGTAGTTCCACTTCAGCGCAGCCTCATGGGTCAGAGGCAGCCCTGCAGGTTTGGGCTTCTCTGAGCTTTTAGCAGCCGGTCGGTCGTCGTCGGCCACGCCGTCCTGGAGGTAGGCCACCATCTTCTCTGCCTCCTGGGGGGACCGGAGCCAAGAGACCATTAATAGGCCTTAAATACGGTTTAAATTAGAGCTGCAACGATTTGTTGATTCATCGATGAGTCGCTGACTATCACATGTAACACAAACTATTTCAGATAATTGATTTTAAACATCCAGATTCTCTGTTCCAGCTTCTGTTCTGATTATTTCCTGGTTTCTTTATTCTTCTATAACAGTAAACTGATGATCTTTGGGTTGTGGTTGTTGAAACTACAGAACGGTAATTGCATCTAAAATCCGCCCCATGCCCTGATGAGGTTGTTAAAGCATAAAACCGAACGAACTCACCTGCTCAAAGTGTTTGAGTCCCTCATCTTCATCGGTGTCCTGGGCCACCGTGGCCGGCCTGCCTATGGGGGCCATTATACTGGAGGGGAAGGGCAGCGGGTTCACGGCCACAGGAACCTCCACCGGCTTCTGCTGCTGGACAGAGGACGACGGAGCAGACGCTTCTGCAGGAACAGACGGTCAGACACAGACAAGGAGAGAAACAGGAGGAGAACACCTGGATCATCTCCAGTCAACTCACCTGGGAGGCTGGTAGAAATGTGGGTGAGGGGATGCATGCTGTTCTGCATGGGCACGTGCATGGGGACTTTGCAGGGGTCTGGGGGGAGCTCCAGAGGAGGCTGGCGCTCTGCCGGCCGCTCCGCCTCCTCCGTCCTGCTGGGCTGGTTCGGAGACAGAGATTTAGGAAGAGGCTTGGGCTCCGGGATGGAGGGAACAACCGGTGGAGCCTCCTCTGACACTCTGGAAAACTCTGGAAAAACAAGAGATGAGCAAGAAACGGATCATTCCACCAGCATCATTAAAGTCTGATTTATTCAGTAGATCACTGGAGCAACTCTTCAATTAGTCGTCTGGTTCATTAAATGCTGTAAAATGTTGATCAGTGTTTCTAAAGCTGCAGATTGAAGCTAAAATGTCTTTTTTTGTCCACAACCCAAAGATCATCAGTTTACTGTTATAGAAGAATAAAGAAACCAGGAAATAATCAGAGAACAGAAGCTGAACCAGAGAATCTGGACATTTATCAGTAAAAATTTGGACATTTTCTACCTAAAAAGTGATTCCATTAATCAATTGTCAAAATGGTCTCATAATGTGACAGTTGGAAACTATTGTTTTTGTTATTGTCGCCTTTGGTTGACTTGAAATCACTGTAATGTACAAAGTAAAATAAGACTATTATTCTTTGTGGGTACTTGATGGCAAAAATACCAAAAATTAGTATAAAGCAAAGTTACTGGCAATAGAAGCTTTTCTCCCAAATAAGTTTATTACATTAACATGTTTAAATGTTGTATTTGGGTGATTGAGGTAAATTTTATAGCAATAAAAGTTTGGCCACTGAACAACAGATTAAAGGCAGCAGAACAGCAGAGTCCAAACACTCAGCTGAGGAACCAGGTCTGTGACCAAATGTAGACGAGGAGGTTTGTTGCTGCAGATCAGCAGCACAGGGGGGGGCTGCATTTACACAGTTCACACACACACCTTCACCATGAACTAAAATCCTCTCTTTCTGAAACGCGACATGTAAAGTTCTTAATGAAATGACCTTTTCTGTCGGCCTCTCTCTTGGCTTCGGTTTCTGTCTCTTTGGTCTCCTTGGGCTGGTCCTCCTCCTCCAGACCTTCCTCACACTCCTCCAGGGGTCTGAAGTCCAGCTCGGCCTCCTCCAGGATCGGCTCCTTGGAGGCTTTCTGACAACGAGAGAGGAGGAATTACAGAAGGATCCGTGCTGTAATGTCTGGTGAATTAACTTCATTAATGTTCCTTGTTTCTAACGCTGCGCCCTGTGAGGTGGTCTATGAACACTGATCCGTTTTAACAGCTTTGTTAAATAATTAAACGTCAAAAGGTGAAACTGAAAAATAATAGTAAATTTTAAATATTTAATCCAGGTAGAATATAAAACTATCTATCAATTCATTTTAAAACCTGGAGAGCTAAACCATATGGTACCACGTTTTAGGGTTACACCAAATGTTGATTGGCATTTTTTTCTCTACTTATGGCACAATTCCTATTTATGCTGCAAATTCCACCGTAAAGTTTTGCAGCGTTTTGGCATCCAACCAGATGACCTGGTTAATTAAAGGTTAAATAAGTAAACCCTTGTTTAACTGCACTCACCTTGAGCGACAGAAACGCCCCCGAGGAGTCGAAGGTTCCGGCCTCCTCGTCGGCGTCCTCCAGGCACCACTCAGGGAGGCTGTCATCGTCCAGGCTGCCGCTGCCCGACCGCGGCCTCCTGTAGCCGCGCTCGTCTTCTCTGGCGTCGAAGGGGAACCGGCGCCGCTGGTCCGGGTGTTCCCGCCACCCTGCCGACCGAGGAGCGTCTGGGGGGGTAAACAGGGAGTTAGACATGCAACCCACCACAGCCCTGTTAGAATATACCGTATTTTCACAACTATAAGGGCACATTGAAATCTTCTATTTTCTTCAAAATGTGTGGTATGTAGGACATGGATTGTAGATAAAATAACGAGTTCTGCATAAACACACAGAACTCAGACTGAGCCTTTCAGTACGGAGCCTTATGGTCCTGAAAATACGGTGACGTGGCTTCTTTTAGTGATGATCAAGCTAAGGAACTGGAGAACACCCTGATTTAAAGTGGGACGTATTGGATTTTGAAAGTTTTCCTGTGAAAAGATCGTAGAACAGTTTACCCTATTCTGAAAATAACCCCCCCCCCACACACAGCAGGACAGCACTTCTACAAGTGTCTGACAGACGTCCTGAGGTGCGGTCAGTGCCCACCTGGGCTGTGGGGGCACCGCCGCTCCCCGTCCCATCGAGGCCCCGCCAGGCGCCAGCCCCCATCATCATCCTCACCGTTCTGATCGTCTCGGGACGTGCGCCAGTTCTCGCTCTCGGAGCGCGTGAAGTCGTGTTTCCTCAGACCCGTCACGCCGTCCTCGTAGTTGCCTCGAACTGCAAAAGGTGGTAAAAGGTTGTTTTTTTTAAACGGTCAACTCACACCTGCTTTCTATCAGTAACTTCAGGTCAAAGGTCAAACTTACTGTGGTTCATCTGGAAATGTCCAGCGGCGGCGTCCAGCCCGACTGTCAGGACATAAATAAGTAAATAAGTCAGTGCGTTACACCATGAACACAAAGCTGATGGATGGAGAACGGCGGTAACACCAACCTGGGTCTTTTCGACCTGGCTTCTCAAACCTTCTATCTCCCCTGGTGAGGACAGAGAAATCCATTAAGTAAAGTCATGACAAAAAGATCATTTACTTCACCAATAAACTCGGTTCAGATGCGTCAAGGGGGAAAAAACTATTTGTGTGCCTGATTTACTAATTCCTGCTCTCATGTTACTTGTTGAAACGCTCAGTTTAATATCTTAATATTTTTAGGAGGCCGAAGCCTGGAGGCGCTGCACGTTCATTCAACCACAGAATGACGAGGACGACGGAGACGTTTATTAGGACAAACTCTCCTAGGCAAAATACAGCTCTTTATTAACCCCTAAAAAAGCCTTATTTTCTCCTTTATTCACAAAATCACTGCAATTAAAGCTCGAAATCAGTAACTGACAATTTATTTTAAAAGATTCTATTCTGATTTCTTAAAAAAGGACAATAATAGTAATTAAAACATTAAAACGCAGTCTGGATCTGATGTTTTCAGCTGAACTGACCAAAACGTAGAGGAGAAGGTGTTTTCCTACTAGATCAGCAGCGTTGAGCGGTTTATAAAATAAAACACGTTCCCTCTGGTTTCATGTTTCAACCCTGAAGCTCTTGTAGGCAAAATATCAGTTTTTATCAGCAAGCCACAGAAAACATGTCTCTGGATTCACCAAAACTTTGCAATTGAAGCTTGAAGTCAGTAACGTGTACTTTAAAGTATTATTTTCTTATTTCTTTGAAAAAAAATGTCTGGGAGGCAAAAAAAAAGTTAAATAAAAACTCAACCAGATTAAGAGAACTTAATGAAAATACACAGAAATTTAATAAATACTAAATTAATGAAATTTGTGTTTCTTCTAATTCATTAATAATATCGAAGGGAACTTTTACTCATTTCATTGAAATTCAAACCAAATAGGAAAAACACTCATGTAAATAATCTCCCTGATCTATTGTGAGTAGTGTAAATTTTATTTGAAGTATTAACTCACTGTGAAACGTCTCAACTTCCAATATAACAAAAGCCTTGATTAATAATAGAAACTCTGCCCAATAATGATCATCCTCATCCAGTTTGTCTAATATTATTAACAAGCAGGTCCAACATATTCCTCTATATTCATTTTGTTCCATTAACTAAAAACCATGAGTCACGTTGCTTCAAACAGGTGAATCTGACATCATCATTATCTGAGCTGGTGAATCCTGGTTCTCCATCTATGATCCACATGTGTTTAAGACTCTGATATCGTGTCTTTTTCATTAAGAATCCAGAATCTATCTCAGCATCCTCAATCGTACATCCAGGCTGATAAAAACTAAACCTTTCTCCTGGTAAACTTTGTTTTTATTAATAATGTTTGCTTCTCTTTAGCTTTGACTTCCCCTCAGACGTTGCTGTGTCTCCTCTTTAAATGCTAAACGCTGTTAGCATCTTCCTCGTCTTAGCTTTAGTTTCTCCACAACAGCCAGCAGCCAAATGTGTTTAAAGGTACACAAAGCCTGATCTTTACTGACCATAACTTGCCATTTTGAGGCGGAATTTCAGGTTTTACGGTCAGAGTGGTGCAAGAAAGTTCAACACGCCATTCCTTATGAATTCAAGCAGGATTTAATAAATCGTGTGCACAAATTGTTAATCAGAGAACATTAACTACTTTTAGTCCACATGACACCTCCTGGCTTCATACTAACCTGATATAACAAATGAATATTTCAGTACCTTTCTTCCCAGCTCTGGGAGCGGTGCATCTCCCTCCCTCCACGGCCAAACCCTTCCACGTCATCAAAACTTCTTTGGTAAAACCCTCCGTCTCCTCTCCCCCGGCCTGGAAACAGCGAGAGTTGGGACACGACGTCACGTAAATTAAAGCAGCGTTTAGTCTGATCAGTTTGTTGCTCTGAATGATCAGAAATGTGCTCCGATAACAGACTGGAAAAGAATCAACAAAGAATATGTAGAGCACTAACACCACAAACACACGCGTATACAACAACCAGCGTCCATCAACACATCTGCTGAATCATTGTTCCGTCTCTCTCTGCTTCACTTTGTCCAAAAAGCTGCTCAACAAACAGCTCTTGTGGTTTGATTCCTCTGCTCTCCATGTGCTGCTATAGTGATGCTGCAGTTTGGCAGCAGGACGTCGCATTTTTCTCCTGACAGAAATCACCGAGCATCACAGCCACCGCGGGGTCTACTTCCTATTTATAATACCACGCTCCCTTTGACATCAATTTGTATTTTAGGAAAGTTTCTCTGAATGACCAAACTGTGTTTATTTGAAGCTCAAGTATATTGAGTAAATATTAGAGCTGATGCAGTTTAAATTACACATAGTTTGGATCCGAGGCTTTAACAGTGAAGAAAATAGTGAAAAATGAATAGCTTAAATAAATGATATTCTCTTCCAAGTTTGTTTAAAACACATACTACATATCCTCAAATATCTCTAGTCTGAGTTCCATCACAGGTGAATATATATATATTAATGCTTCCTTAATGAATTATTAAGCATTTTTGTATATTGAAGAGTAGCCTCATCCAGTTAATTTCTCTTCTCTGTTGGTTGATAACACACATGAAGCCCAGATAACAGTGTTGCTATAGACTGAGCTTCTATAAACATGAAGGACGGAGTAAAGGTAACTAAGCACCATTAACAGCACAATAAAACACGGTATCCAGCTTAAAACAGATTTAAGGATGTGTAACATGCAGAAAGAATCCCTGCTCCAAACACAACAATACGGGTTAAAGCAGCTGGGGAACAGAGTGCTGAGTAAGCCCACCACCCTACGCTGTGCTAATATTACACCTCTTGTCTCAAGCTGTAGTCAGACTGGAGGATTCTTCAGAGGCATCTGAGCTATCTGCAGTTGGTGTGATTCATTTAAACTGTACAGACAGAATCCCCATTCAACACAAGGCCTCACTGAAACCTGCAGCTCTTCATACTTAAAGTTAGAGTAGAAACACCAGTTCTTACCTCTACCCCTTGAGGTACTCCGGCCTCTTGGTGCCCCCACTATTGGACCCCCCCCTCGCCCCGTCAGCCGAAGTACAGCTGCACTGTTTACAGACATGGAAAAGTTTCTCTGCAAATACAAAACAGGAGGAGAGATACCAGCGTTCAGTTCGCTTTATTATTCAGTAGATAAGCCTGAATAACAGAAGTAATATACACCACAAACATCCAAAGAAAAAACTGATAAGCCAAACGGCTTGAGCCCAACATAAATGTAAGGATAATAAATTATAGCTAGCTTGTTCATGAGTCAGAAAGGGTTTCTGATCTCACCATCTCTCATCTTCATAGTGACAAGATATTTTTCCCACCTGTTCTTCCTCTGTAAAAGACACGAGTGCCAGAGGCAGCAAAGGCTCCTCTTGCAATATGGGCAGAAACTCCTTATCGTGGAGGTCTATAGGGATCTAAATGAGGGGAATAAACAGCCGCCGGCTTCATTATAAAGATTCATGAGGCTTTGGAACAATGGGAAATCAAATTTAATCTCTGCTGTTAAAGATTATTTCTATGCAAACCCTGCTGAAATACAGAGCATAGGTTATATTCACCTTGTTATCCTTTACATAAAGTGCTAACATTTCTTCTCTCCCGTAGCGATAGTCTGCGAGTTTATACTTTGGCAATACAGGTGAGAGGGGTGGAGAGGCCACGGCACCGCTGCTTCCACCGCCGCCGCCGCCACCGCTGCTGCCTCCTCCTCCAGACAGGGCACGCAGCCTGGAGACAGGGAGGGGAGTAAAAAAGCAGAAGGGACAGAGGAAGAGGAGGCATCAGTAGAGCTGAGGTGGCAGTTGACATGTCTGAGCGCGTCTGAGAAAGCTGCACTAGCCCCCCACAACACAGAACCAGTTACACAACCTACAAATCACTTCCTCAGACTCATCGTAAATTAATGCAATTCATTCAGTTACCATTCTGGTCCAAAGTTAAGTGTCTGGGTTTCGGCCATTCTTCCTTGAAGTTCTAAAAAATATGACAGAGAGGAGAATAAAGCATTAGTACCACAGTATTGTTATAGTACGACTGAAAAAAAACTATTTACATGAAGGAAATACACATTGTTTTTTGAGGATAAATCACTCATCTTAACATACCAGGGTTGAAATATGTTGAAATCAGGATGACTAAAATTAACTGATATTTTCCTCTCTATTACATTTCAAATAAAATGACATATATAATCACCTTACCGATGTGGAAAAATCATTATAATGTATTTAGATGTTTCATTTACCCTACCACACTGTCTGTTTGCTCAACAGAATTTGGAATAAAATAATGCAGATACTGTCACTTGCTTCAAGGTATTCAGCTCCTCAGTATCTACAGCCCATCCCACCAACACAACCAGTGTACAATTTCAATCTGCTAAAGCTATTTTAGGAAGTCTTGCAGCCTGTGGGCTGGTATGTCTGACACCTGTAATTGACACAATGGCTTTAACTTAATAGAATTACACAACTACAGGATATGATTATGTTATGACAACGAGATTAGCTGCGTATTTATGTTGGTCTTTCCACTGCCGAGACTGGTTCACATCATCAGGGTTTTACATTCTGACAGCAAAAATATATAGGGCTCAAAACAGGGAAAACGGCGGCTCTACAATAAGCAGCGACCATATGGAACCCGGATCAGCCACGTGTGAGCTGCTACTTAAAGTAATAAAGCAGCAAATTGACCAGAGGGACGACGCTGCTGCGCATGCGCGTCGCACGTTCGACTCTGTCGAAACGTGAAAAGTGAAACCTCAGCTGAAACAACAACGATATGACTTATGATTTATATCGAAAAGCTCGCCAAACACAACAGCGTCCTACAGCTACACACGCTCATGTTCTAGTCTGTTTTTTAGCTTAAACCTTAATTTTTTATACAAGGAAACTGCTAAAATCTGCTGAAACATGTAGTTTCAAAGTTGCCCGAATTGTTGGGTTGTTCGCCCCGTTCAGTTCTTCGTGTTCCGTTGAATTTACTCTAACGGGAAACAGTGAAACGGTTCACGGTAATATGACGCTCATCCCACGGTTCTAAAACGATGCTGAACCCGGTGATCGCCGCTGCACCGAATCACGTTAAAAAGCTGGATCATGACGAGCGATCGCCCGGGGAGGCGAAGACAAATCATCGCGTTTACGTTACGTAGCGAAGCTGGCAAGTACCACGGTTCACGGAGCTCGCTGCTAGCTGACATTAGCTCACTGTGTCTTCACATCCAGGGGCTGACAGGGGAGTTCCAGCCGTGGTATAAGGCGGCTGAGGAGTGTAATGATGTAATGTGTAATGGGCCACTTTGCTCCATGCTGGTGCCACACCAGGGCATTCTCGCTAGCGCACAAGCTAGCTGCAGTTAGCCAGCCAGCTGCAGCGTTTTCCCCCTAATGTTAGCTAAAGTGAACCCGGCAGAGATTCATTGCGACAACCGTTAATTCCTCCCAACTGTTGTACCCTCTCCCCCGTGGACACATAACAGATCCCGTCTCTGGACAATTTACAACTTAATCCCCCGAACGCTCATCACTTGTCGCTAGCGCGCTAACGGCATAGCTAACTCGCTACACGCGGCCTCCCACAACAAGATTTGCTCGCCGACCCGCCCCGCGCGGCGCATGGCCCGGGCACCCAGCGCCACTAGAGCCCGGTGCCGCGAGGCCCGCGTCTCCGTGTCGGCGCAGCGGCGAGCGCGAGCCCCGCAGCTAGCGGCTAATCGGAGTATGACTCTATGACATGGCGTTTCACTTAAACATCGGATTATTTTCTCTGCTAGTGTATTAAACTTTGGCTGTCTTACCTCTGCTTGTTCTGACAGCACAAGGTTTGTATGCGAGTTGTGTGGCTCTCTCTCTAATTCTCTCTCTCTCTCTCTCTCTAATTCTCTCTCTCTCTTCGCTTTTCGACAAGATGGCTGAGCGCGGGTCACGTGACGGCAGCGAAAGCCCGGATGTAGTGAGATGTGCTGACTGCTCCGTATCCACGCGACATGTCACATCCACGCAGCTTTAACGCTTAGACCCACGCCACTGTTTAAATAAAGCATAATCGGGCTGTTTGTCAGACGATATAAATGACACCACAGTAACTTGATCTTCTCATATTACAGCAGCTAAACGTGTCATAACAATTTCAACGCTTCTCCCTAGAATAAAAACTGTATAGATTATAACACTCCTGGTTAAACATGTTTAAAATACATTATTATTGGCTGTTTATGTGTGAATTTGTTAGAGCCTTTTTTACCATCCTCAGATAAATAAAACCACACCAAACTTAGTGATTTGATAGTGTTCATATCATTCTGGGCTCATTTAATGTTGGATACACCTGGAAATAGAGAGATAAAAATAGGCAATGGACCCAATTTTGTCTGCCACAGAATTAGAGTAGACCTACATGTTCAAATACAACGACCATTTACATTATAATATTACTTCATATGATTTAATATGTAGGGGCGACACGGTGGTGCGGTGGGTAGCACTGTTGCCTCACAGCAAGAAGGTCGCAGGTTCAAGACCCGCCTTGGGCCTGGGTCTGGGGCCTTTCTGTGTGGAGTTTGCATGTTCTCCCCGTGTCTGCGTGGGTTTTCCCCGGGTACTCCGGTTTCCTCCCACAATACAAAAAACATGCTCAGGTTAATTGGTAAACTCTAAATTGCCCATAGGTGTGAGTGTGAGAGTGAATGGTGTGTGAATGGTGTGTGTGCCCCACGATTGGCTGGCGACCATCTGGGGTGTATCCCTGCCTCTCGCCTTAACGCGCTGGGATAGGCTCCAGCAGACCCCTGCGACCCCGAAAGGGAATAAGCGGGATAGACAATGGATGGATGGATGGATGGATGATTTAATATGTCTTTATTAATATAGTATGTTGTATTCCCATTCTGAATTTCTATTGTATATGGATTCATATGTTGAACGGGACATTCATGTACTGAGGCTTATTTGCAGACTAAATATGTCAGTGCTAAATACTTAGTACTCCTGAATACATTTACGTGATTTAAAAATGTACTGGTTATTCTTCACAGCACCTAAACTTCAGTCAGATAAGACGTATGTCACCCAAACATATGCTGCAGGAGCTTAGGAGAATCTTCACCAGCTGACAGCGTTCAGCCAGTGAAACCACATAGAGCCTCAGTAATAACATCCTCAGCCAGTCTCAATCACATCCATAGAATGACTAACCAACCAGGACAAGAAGGCAACTGTTCAAGGGCCCATAGGCCACACAGCCTCCAAAAATCTTGTTTGATTTCCACGCAATAGTGTGGCATAAAGTGCCGAGTCAATATTAAACAACAGGCTACGTGCCGTATTCTTATTCTTATTATTGTTTATAGTCTTGTATCTATTATTACTGCTTTTACTCTTTTCACTAAGTCTTTTTTCCTGACTGATATGTCGAGGGGCTGTAACTGATGTATTCTTTTATATTTTTGTGCAGAGTTGCAGCAGCAAATATACTTGAAACCTGAAACGTAGAATATGAGGGTTTTCCACTGCAACTTGGATTTTAAAATGAAGTATTGTACCAGTGAGGCTTGAAGGTGACTCTATACCCTGTGTCCATATGGGCCCAAAAGCATTGTTTTGCCCTGTTAACTGGCCATGTCAGTCATGGCAGCGGCTATAACACCAACAATCATAATAAACATGCCAGCACCAACGCTCACATTACACCTACAAAACTACAGTTAAGCCTCTACTGCTTAATTTGTCGTCCAATCAAATGTGAGGATTTGATTCAAATCACTTTTGTACACGTTCAAACGCTTAAAACCTTCACTGGGAAAGGATTTACAGAACTTTTATTTTATAGGAACTTTAACCAGGGTAAGTTAAGTACCAAAAAAGGACATTCTCATTTAAAGACAGTGAGCTGACCATAGGAATGTTTGTTGTTGTTTTTACTATTTGTAAGTTCATATTATTCCATGATAGCTAAGAGTACTATGCAAATGATAACACTAGTTTGTGTTAGCTAACAGTCCCACATTTCTAGACCACCCTCTAACTAACTAGCCAGCACTGTTAGTGTCACGTTAAGGTCACTTTGGACTCAGGACAATGCAATACATCCATGTTCTATACAATAAAACCTGGTTACACATCACAAGGAATTGAGCATTTTTTGAAGAGAAAAAGGACAAGTCGGCTCGTTGGTCTAGGGGTATGATTCTCGCTTAGGGTGCGAGAGGTCCCGGGTTCAAATCCCGGACGAGCCCTGTTTTTGATTTTAGTTTTTTAAAGACTCCTCACCGTTGTTGTGTCGTTGCTCTTAGGTCCCGCTATGCGTCTGTTGTGTTGAAAAATGGATGCGTAAACGCCAATTGCAAAAAGGTGAAAGATGTAATAAGATATTTCCTACTTTTCTCTCCGCACGTCACTTGCATCTCCCATTAAGTTCTTGCTTATATTTAATAGTATTGTAAGATGGCAGTAAAACCTAAAAAGGAAATTAACTCTACAATAAAAAAATGAAAACTTTGACCCCGACGTGATTTGAACACGCAACCTTCTGATCTGGAGTCAGACGCGCTACCGTTGCGCCACGAGGTCCACACAGCATTTTTAAACGAGGTAATGAATAAACGTTTATTTCATAATGTTATGTGTAGTATAACTGTAGAAGTTTAAGTGTATTCCTATGGACTCCAGATACCGAAGACAGAAAATATTTGCGTGGTTGACGTTAAACATGTAACTACAGTAAAATAAAAATAATACACGTCATATAGTCACGGTGATACAGTGATAAGTGCAGGGGGAAAGTGGTGTCCCACATGGCCGGTTAGCTCAGTTGGTTAGAGCGTGGTGCTAATAACGCCAAGGTCGCGGGTTCGATCCCCGTACGGGCCACATCTGCTTTTACTTTCTAAAAACATCTCCTCTAAGAGTTAGGAAAGTCCATTATTATCATCGTACAATTTATCAATATTGAAGAACACGAAAACGCCGAAATCTTGGAACACTTGTGAAGGAGGTGTTGAAGTTAAGCAAAGTTTCATGAGTGGTCCATGGAGGACAAAGCAGGTCGCGAAATGTTAGGAGTTCGTCATCATTTTTCACATTATGAAAACAACGTTGATTTATTCCGATACCCAAGATATGCGACTATCAGGGCGTTGGTGGTATAGTGGTTAGCATAGCTGCCTTCCAAGCAGTTGACCCGGGTTCGATTCCCGGCCAACGCAAAGTTTTTTATTTTAAACATGACCTAAAGGGAGATGTTTTTGAATATCTATCAAAAAGGAGAGCATATGTCCTTCCGGATGAATACATAAAATAACAATAAACAAATTACTTCCAATAAACTTAAAAACTGTTTAATACGCTTCTTTGATTTAGATAGAAATATTTACGAAGCCTGGGCACAGTATTGATAGTGTAACTTATTCTGAAATAACTAACTACTTGGGAAAAGAAGTTATATTTAAGTTTAAAAATGTCTTTTCGATAAGTACTTTAAATTCAATGCAGCCTAGGAGTTTACCTGTTTTTAAGAGGCTTGTAACTACAGTGATTATTATGGACTATGCAGAACCTTAATAATAATGATACAGACCAATAGCTCTAGTGAGAGATGGAGAGAGTTTACTTGTTGTACAGGAAACGTGTCGCTGTTTCTCTTCTGCCTAATAACTTCATTTGTTATCCCGTTCACTGTGTTATTCCTGCTTAGCCTCTTTTCCCTCTGTTGCCATGGATATGCTATTCCTATGGCAACCACAGGCCTCAGTGGATGGCCTTGGGCCCCCACCGTAACGGACTCCCTGAACCTTTCATTACATATACCCGTCAAGCTCAGACTGTTTGCCATTTTTTTTTCATTTTAGGTAAATTACTCTGCAGGCATCCACTGAGTAAATGATAAATGATACTGAACACCAGTCCCCGTAGAGAGAGTGCTGTGATCAGATTTGTATCGCTGTCATAAGAGTCGGTCGTACACACCAGTGTCCTAATTTACTGAGGCGATGGAAACCAGAGATCATCGTTAAAGATGCATGAGACGTCCTGAGCAGCAGAGAACAAAGATGGAGAGAAGGAGAGAAAGTTTCTGAGTTACAGACAGGTGAAGAAAGGGAGGGGAGGACCAGGTGGAAGCAGACTACAGTGACTGGTAGGACAGGACAGGTGTGTGTAGGACAGGACAGGTGTGTGTAGGACAGGACAGGTGTGTGCAGGACAGGACAGGTGTGTGTAGAACAGGACAGGTGTGTGTAGAACAGGACAGGTGTGTGTAGGACAGGACAGGTGTGTGTAGGACAGGTGTGTGTAGAACAGGACAGGTGTGTGTAGAACAGGACAGGTGTGTGTAGGACAGGACAGGTGTGTGTAGGACAGGACAGGTGTGCGTAGGACAGGTGTGTGTAGAACAGGACAGGTGTGTGTAGAACAGGACAGGTGTGTGTAGAACAGGACAGGTGTGTGTAGGACAGGACAGGTGTGTGCAGGACAGGACAGGTGTGTGTAGGACAGGACAGGTGTGTGTAGGACAGGTGTTTGTGTGCTGAATGAACCCTGTGAACGTGGGGGAGTACCACGGGCTGCGGGTGGGCTCGGCCCTGCTCTGCATCGTGGCGGGCTGCATCATCATCGGCGTGTCCAGGGAGTGTGATGCTGACGCCGTGGGGGGCATCTTCCTGGGGGCGGGGGGCCTCGGTGAGTCCTGTTGTTTTGGGAATAACTGATCAGGTCGTTTATCTGTTTATTGGTTGTCATAGTTGCTTTTTGCTTTGAATCTCTCAGCTCGTACAGAATCATTTTCATGAGTGATTCTTACTGAATATTAACATAAAATATCTGATTAACTTTACTGTCTATAGGTGTTTGTTTCATAAAGTTGATGCAAAACCATGAAAAGTTGTAGCAGGAAACACTAGTTGTGACAAACATGTTGACATTACAGGTGCATCTCAAATAATTATAATTTGTGAAAAAGATAAATTGTATTTGTCAATCATTTCAGAAAGTGAAATTCATGCATATATATATATATATATATACATATATATATATATATATATATATATATATATATATATATATGTATTACAGATAGAGTGAAATATTTCACTCTTTTTAATTATAACAGTTGCCTAGTCATATTATCAATGTTTTTGGAAAACAAGAAAAAAACATTTGGAACTCACATTTGTATTATTTAACATAAATACAGTATGACACAGGTTCAGATTCACTTTATTAAAGGGATGATTTCATGTGCAGCAGGTCAACATTCAATAGACCAGGCATTTATACATAGATGTGTTCTGTGATTTCCACTCGTAAAACACCATGTGATTGTGTGAGGCAACTGGAACTGGAACCAGCTGAAACCAACTGTTTCCCTGCAAAGACCAGGGCAAAGGCCACAGGTTCGACCATCAGGTCACCACCCAACCACGCGTTCGCTGCATCTTTAACGCCACTCTGGAGGTCTGCAGGACAATAGGTTTCGAGGCTGAGACGCTGGTCCTGCTGCAGCTGAGCAGCTTCTAATCATGAGTTTTGGGGCTTATTTGCTGTGACGCCTCCTCCTCTGACTAATGGGCATGAACGCAGTGTTCTCTGCAGAGTCGTCGCTCCTCCTGCAGTTTGGTGACATGTTGAGCACTGACATGCATCACAGACGCCCTCAGGACGCACAGGTTGACCTGCAGCTCCTGGAGGATGGAAGCCCAGTCCCTCTGAGCGGCTCACAGCCTTCTCTGCTTGAAAAGGAAAAAACAGGGAACAAAGAATTTGTCGGGTTGAAAACTTCAGCGAAAAGGGAAGAATAGCTTCATCCCCTGGTGTGGATTTCTGGCATAAAGAGAAATGAGAGAGAGAATCAGCAATAACATGACAACATGATGTCTGCATAAAGTGACGGATGTCTTCATTTACAGAGGTTAGCTGTTTGTCTGATAAAATAGATGCAAAAACATGAACAGTTGTTGCATCTATTTATCAAACAAACATATATATATATATATATATATTAAAACATATTTATATTTCATATTTCAAGTTGAATAGTAAGAAACAAGGAGCGTTACAGCAAAAATGAGAAATAGTTTCATTCCTCTGGTGTGGATCTCTGCTACTGAACAAAAGAAGGAGCTGATGCTGATGAATTGTAAATAATATATATAATATATATATGTATGTAAAGTGTGAAACTTGATGAATGAGTGTTGAAGCAGTGACGCTGTGTTTGTGTTTGTGTGTTCCAGGCCTGCTCATATCCATCTACCCGTTCATTAAAGCCTGGCTCAACACCAACCACATCCTTCCCTGCGTTGGTGAGTTGTTGTCTTTTTTCTCACAAACACATATTGGTACAAGATGGAAATGGACTCATGTAACGGGCAAACAGTGGGCGTTGTTTAGTGCTGATTCTTTACTCTTGTCTGCTTTTGTTTCTGCGTGTTTTGATTAACCAAAAAAAGAAAAGAAAGAAAGACAAGAAAAGGACTAGAGAGTTCTTAAAAACACCGGAGTGTCTCCTTAAATGTAAAACCTCATTCACTGATTTATTTCTGTATTTTACCTGGGGTGGTTTAACAAATGGAAATTACATTAGGGGTGTAAGCACTGACAAACCCTAACCCTAAAACCTCTTTAAAATAGTTTCTTTAGAAAAATAATCAACTGTAAAAAACAACTGGTGTTTGTGTGCATCACCATGTTTTCCTTTTCTTTTTCCTCCTCTTGTATGTAAATGGACAATAGTAAAACTGACATGTCCTGGTACCAGATAAAGAAATAAAAACTATGCTTTTAACTCTTTATTCTCGGAGAAATTAATATTTTTTGAGAGATAAAAACAGATTGTTGACCCACTCATGACCCTGTTACTGTCTGTATGTGGGCGGCGGCCTGTGGTCACATGACCACTGTGACCCTTAACAAGACTCACCTGTACTTGATCACCCTGATACCTGAAGAGGACTGTAGAAACGTCCCTGTCTTCAAAGGATTTATTTTTACATTTCTGCGTTCTTCACATCTCTTTTCTCCACAATATTACATTATTTAGCTATGAAAACTTGTAAATCTCGTGATTTCCCGTCCCAGGAAACGTCAGAGTTCACCCGACAGCTGCGAACGCTGCTGAACAGGCGATGGAGGCGATGAGAAGAGAAGGTGAGTGAGGATGCGTTTTATTGGAAGCCATTTGGGAGGAAAACATCCAAAATGAGAGAACTATAATTATGTCTGAATCATGTTTGAGTGGATGACTGGACACACGTAGAACGTTGTTGTGATGTCACAACATCAGAGAACTGTAACCTGCATTAAACTGTCCTTTCATTCATAGTGAAACTCTAAAGTTAAATTAAACTTTTTCATCACTTTCCCAGGTTCTTCTTTCTGTTTTTTTATTGAACGTAACTCATCAACATCCAGTTTTAACTTTTAAAAACCTGAGATGTGAAGAATTTACAGTGAAGTGATGACACATGTTTAATGATGGAGATCCTGGAACTTCCTTTGTTTCTGCAGATTTATTGATATGCACAGCACTTTATTATTAAAGTAAAACTAGTGAACCTAAAGTCTTTGATTCTAGAATCATGTTTAGTTCTTGTTGATTCCTGAAGCAGCCTCCACCATGAAAGCTGCTCAATTGTCATTTTATCCTGATTTAGGCAAAAATAAATGACTCTGGTAACCGTCCATCGTCCTATAGGACACAAAGATGCTGATCCTTGTTTTCTGCAGGGACTCAGAGTCAGCTCCACCTGGAAGCTCCCAGAAGTCGGATGGGGACCTTGGTGGAGGGGGGCGTGGTGCCTGAGCCCGGCCCAGAGGAGGGGTACCACTGACCTACAAACAGAACCACATCCACATCCAGTCAGTCCTGATACTTCAGGATAGAGCGTCCTGCACTGACTCATTCACCTTCTGAACAGTAGCATGATCCTTGTGTACACACTGACAAGTCTGAACCAGTACAGTCATGTTTTATAGGTCGAACCATGGAAAACCACATCTATCAACGCCTTCATCAAACTAGTGATCCCGATTCTCACTGGTCTGCAGCATTAAAGCTTGAACGTTTTTCTTTATCTCAGGACGTCCTCAGACCTTCCAGACGTTTTATCCAGACGGAAACCGAAGCCGTCTCCCTCTGTTCAGGACCTGGCGTGACGTCGACCTGAGGCCGAACCACGCACACGTGGGTAAAACTGAACCCTATGTTAAAGAATATATGTATATATCAGGGGGATGTTTCAGCCAATCACAAGGCTCCATGGATACTACTTCCTGTTTACCCTTACACCAGAATCTGAAATGAATGTTCATGTCTATGAGAGACGAGAGTTGATCAGTGAGATTCATACGAGGAACTTCTGCAGATCATTTTACAAATGTTGTCCAGGATTCACCCTGGAAAATAAAAAGCTTCGGTTGCTGCAAACTGGTTTCATGTGGAGGAAAAAGGCTGAAACCTGCAGGAAACGCTTCAGAAACGCTCCCTAATGTGTTTAGTTTTAGCAGGAAACAAGTTTGTGTGTTTAATGTGTTTGTCTCTTCATTCACCTGCTGGTGTATTCATGTGGTCTAATATTAATAAACGAATCCACTCGTTAGTGTTTTCATTCTGTGTGTGTGTAAAATAAAATTCATACTGTGGAAACTATTGCATAAGGAATAAATATTGTTTTTTAATAGAGGCTACGTCTCTCAAAATAAATTTGGAATTTGGACGTCCCAGAAGCGTCTGACGTGGAATATTTCACCTCCAGGATTCTTGTTGCTGGTGAAGACGAACGTGACGGAACCAAAGCTCCGGATCAACAGTGAGTGCAGCTTGTTTTTAATGTGGAATTAACCCAACAGCAAAAATCCTGTTCTAAAGATTAAAACAAAGGCTCACATACGAACCAGGAACAGAACCAAAGTCAACAGGTGGAACTTGGTTCACGTTACTGGACTCAAAGTCAGAAATGACTTTAATTTTTCATCAGTGCCACTTTCTAATCAGGTTTGACTCCATAAAGGATGTATGAGCTGTAACTGAATTCTATCAGTGAGATCCTGATGACTCATTCACTGAGCTTCATTAATCAGTCATAGGTTCTAATGAAGCGGGTTGGGTTGCCAGGTGCTGCCGCTCCATCCTCCTCCAGCACTAATACTCATTATTGCTGCAGAATTCTGGATTAAATCACATTCAGTAATTCTCTGAAATCATCAGCTCATTATAGTGAGACTGTGAATGTTCATAGAAAAACAGAGTAGAAACTTGGAGAATCTGTTTTACATTTAAATGACAATAGAGACGTATTATAGATGCTGTGATAAACCATGAGCAGCAGCTAACACCTACTAATCTAGTAACATATAAATGCTGATAACGTGTATTTGTCGTACTTGAAAGTGACTTTTGGCCTGTTCCAATATTACTGATTAATGCCCACATATTAACTGACAGGGGAATTCACAACTTTGCTGCTGTTTTCGATTATTGTAAAAAAATAATATATATATATTTAATAAAACTGCACCATTTAGTCATTCAACAAGTTACATACTACAGAAAAAACTGTTCATTGGTGAAAAGTGAACCGTTGGTTCCCTTTTTTATTCTGTTGACCTCTGACCTTCATGAAGTCATTACATACACACACACACACACACACACACACACACACACACAGATAATTTTAATGTGTGACTGAAAACAAGGAAATAGAAAAGTGAAGATGGCATCCTGAGGATTTATGTTAATAATAAAAAGGTGAAAATGAAACCTCGAACTTTTGAAAATGAAGGAAAAAAAGTTCCTGTTAAAGTGAATAAACGATTTAGACAGCAACAAGTACCTGTCGACCTTCATCATCATCATCATCACCTTCATTATCACCTTCATCATCATCATCATCATCAACTTCATCATCACCATCATCACCTTCATCATCATCATCATCATCATCATCACCTTCATCATCATCATCACCTTCATCACCATCACCTTCATCATCATCATCATCACCTTCATCATCATCATCACCTTCATCATCATCATCATCATCATCATCACCATCACCTTCATCATCATCATCATCATCATCATCACCTTCATCATCATCATCACCTTCATCATCATCATCATCATCATCACCTTCATCATCATCATCACCTTCATCATCATCATCACCACCTTCATCACCTTCATCATCATCATCACCTTCATCATCATCATCATCATCACCTTCATCATCACCTTCATCATCATCATCACCACCTTCATCATCAGCTTCATCTTCATCAGCTTTATCTTCATCATCATCATCATCCTCTGAAGGAGGAAGATGTTCTGGGATCATAAATGCCAGAGACACCATCTGACTGACAGCAGCTCCTCCTCCTCCTCCTCCTCCTCTTCCTCTTCCTCTTCCTCCTCTTCCTCCCCCTCCTCCTCTTCCTCCTCCTCCTCCTCTTCCTCCTCCTCCTCCTCTTCCTCCTCTTCCTCCTCCTCCTCCTCCTCCTCCTCCTCCTCTTCCTCCTCTTCCTCCTCCTCCTCCTCCTCCTCCTCTTCCTCTTCCTCCTCCTCCTCCTCCTCCTCCTCCTCCTCCTCCTCTTCCTCTTCCTCCTCTTCCTCCTCCTCCCCCTCCTCCTCTTCCTCCTCCTCCTCTTCCTCCTCCTCCTCTTCCTCCTCCTGCTGGTTCTGACTCTGGTCAAACGTCACGTGGTCGCCTCCTTCGTCTCTTTCCGGGTTCGGTCCCTCGGTTCGGATCCGCTCGTGTTTCCGTTCGTGTCATGTCTCGTTCTGCGAAGCTGCGGAAACTAGAGAATCTCCGTCAGGTGCCGCTGATGGAACGAAGGGAAGAGCTGCAGGAAGGACACGAAGGTGACGTTGTTACCGATATTACCGATGCTGTCATCATTATCAATATCATCATTATCAATATCATCATTATCAATATCATCATTATCAATATCATCATTATCAATATCATCACTATCATCATCATTAGCATCATCATCACTGCTCCGCTGACCGTGAACGCAACATTCCTGTTTCTGTTTTTCTCTTCGCGTCTTTTGCTGCAGAAGTGAAATCCTGATAAATCAGTGGAGTCCGGATGCGGTTCGTCACATCACGTCTGTGCAGCTCCATGTCCTGATAGAACCTGTTGTTTCCTCTGCTCATCTTCCTGTTGCAGCCAGGGTTTCATGCTGACATCATATCTTCGTTTACAACATTAGTTTCCCTAAGATAGAATGTAAATGTCATCCAGACAATGAATTGATTAGTTTCCAGCTGTCACATTAATCAGCAAAACTATTTTCATAATCCATTAAATAATCTGAGTCATTTTTATTCTAAAATGTCCAGATTCTCTGGTTCAGCTTCTGTTCTCTGATTATTTCCTGGTTTCTTTATTCTTCTATAATAGTAAACTGATGATCTTTGGGTTGTGGACAAAAAAGACATTTTAGCTTCAATCTGCAGCTTTAGAAACACTGATCAACATTTAATGAACCAAACAACTAATCGATTAATCATCTCAATAATCAACAGATTGATGGACTATCAACAGGCGTCAGTGCTTTATCTGCAACAAAACACCGGAAAATAAGCATGAAAACCTGAATGAATATGTTGCTGCCAACAAACAGTACATAACAGTGTTGATGTTATTTTTATTATTTTCCACCGTATTCCACTATAATTTGCAGATAAATTCATTTTTTATTCTTGATTTGGGTCAATTTGCTCTTATTATATAAAACAAGTCCAACACTGTCCTAAATAAAAAGATTAAACGGACTTGTTGTAATTAACACAATACTAACCATAAATGTATATAGATGTGTGTGTGTATATATATATATATATATATATATACACACATATATATATATATATATATGTGTGTGTGTATATATATATATATATATATATATATATATATATATATACACACACATATATATATATATATATGTGTGTATATATATATATATATATATATATATATATATATATATACACACACACATATATATATATATATATATGTGTGTGTATATATAGTCAGTGACCTGACGTCTGTTCCTGTTTCAGTGACTCTGTTTGACTTCATGAAACGTCTGGACTCAAACATCTGGAGCGTTTAAAAACCAAGATGGCGGTGTCTGAGCGGACGGCCCCCGCCCCCAAGAAGAGGCGGCGGTCGTCCCGCCCCCCCGGGCTGCCGTCGCCGGCGCTGTGCTGCGCGTGCGGCCTGTGCATCCTGCTGGCGGGGCTGAACATCACTCTGGTGGGGGCCTTCGCCTTCAGCACGCTGCTGCCGTCCTCCAACCCCCCCATCGTCATCGGGCCGGCGCTGCTGCTGCTGGCCGTCGCCTTCTTCGGGGCGTGCTGCGTGTGCAGCCGCCTGCCGCCCCCCCGCGGCTCCGGGTCCAAGGGCCGCGGCGGTGGGGGGGGCGGCGGCCTGATGATGGGGCGCGGCGGGCTGGCCGGGGGGGGGGGCGGCGTTCGAGATCGAGACCAGCGAGCACACACTGCAGGACACCACGGCCGTGCAGCTCAGCCCCACCTCCTCGCCGGGGTCCTCCAGGGGGTCCGGTCCACAGGAGGGGGAGGGGCAGGAGGGGGAGGGGCATGAGGACGCCAACCTCGCCCCCCCCACCACGCTGCCCGGCGCCTGCAAGCTTTTCACCATGGACACCAATGGCCCCCCCTCAGCCGTCTACTGCGTCTCCTCAGCTGCAGGGAGGGAGGTCAGGCTCAACCTGCCCCGGGAGGAAGGCCTCACCTAGCAGGGACCTGGACCTTCTGGATCCACCTGGACCTTCTGGATCCACCTGGACCTCCTGGAACCTCTTGGACCCTCCTGGATCCTCCTGGACTTCCTGGATCCCTTCTGGACTTCCTGGATCCACCTGGACCTCCTGGATCCACCTGGACCTTCTGGATCCACCTGGACCTCCTGGAACCTCTTGGACCCTCCTGGATCCTCCTGGACTTCCTGGATCCCTTCTGGACTTCCTGGATCCACCTGGACCTCCTGGATCCACCTGGACCTTCTGGATCCACCTGGACCTCCTGGAACCTCTTGGACCCTCCTGGATCCTCCTGGACTTCCTGGATCCCTTCTGGACTTCCTGGATCCACCTGGACCTCCTGGATCCACCTGGACCTCCTGGAACCTCTTGGACCCTCCTGGATCCTCCTGGACTTACTGGATCCCTTCTGGACTTCCTGGATCCACCTGGACCTCCTGGATCCACCTGGACCTTCTGGATCCACCTGGACCTCCTGGAACCTCTTGGACCCTCCTGGATCCTCCTGGACTTCCTGGACCTCCTGGACCTCCTTGCCACGCTGTTGACCAGGCTTGAGTCTGTTCTGCTTCCTCTCCAGTCGTTAGACGGCACCGACCTACACTGGTATCGTCTCACCAAATCCACCGTCCAGTCCTCCAATCAGTGTTTGTTGAAGTTGATATCAGAAATATTCCAGAGGATGAAGGAGCTGCGTCTCTTCAGGTTCTAAAGCATAGAGACGTGGGGATGTGGGGACACGGTGGACGTGGGGACGTGGGGACGTGGAGACGTGGGGACGTGGGGACACGGTGGACGTGGGGACGTGGGGACGTGGAGACGTGGTGACGTGGGGACGTGGGGACGTGGGGACGTGGGGACGTGGGGACGTGGAGACGTGGGGACGTGGGGACGTGGGGACGTGGGGACGTGGGGACGTGGGGACGTGGGGACACGGTGGACGTTCTGTTTGTGGATCCACACGTTCATTTTCTGCTTTCTCTTTTCCTGTAAATCTATTTTTGCCTGGTTCTAATCCTCCTTCACGAGGACGGAGCTTGTGTGTTTGGATCAATATGTGAAAAGCAAAGACTTTTATTGCAAATGTTGAAGTTCAAACCTACGACTGAACGGACCAATCACAGCCCTCGTTGGTTAGGTCATGTGATTTTGACTTTTAGCCGCCAGCCTACGGCGCGGTCACGTGTGCAGACGCATAGATGAATAAATGAGACTTAAA
This sequence comes from Eupleurogrammus muticus, assembly GCA_036785175.1. Taxonomy (NCBI): domain Eukaryota; kingdom Metazoa; phylum Chordata; class Actinopteri; order Scombriformes; family Trichiuridae; genus Eupleurogrammus; species Eupleurogrammus muticus. The sequence goes on along the minus strand of JAYKQN010000058.1, from coordinate 75,214 downwards.
CTGTGTAAATACCATAGATCAGCGCCATCTTGTAGTGTTCATCATCGTGGTTCTGGATCCAGATTCCTGTTTATGAACGTCTCTGATCCAATGGACCAGTATCTGACAATATACTGTTATTACATAATATAATATACAGTGTATTGTCCATATACACACACAAACATATATATATATATATGTTCATAATAAAATGGGAGGGATGTTAAAAACAGAGAAGGAAGGAAAGAAGAGGGCAGAATGAAGGATGTAGTGATGAAAGATGGAAGGAATTAGCGTTAATCAAATATTTGCCAACTATAAATCACTGCTTTGATAATAGATTAAAGTCATTTTTACTGATAAAATGTCCAGATTCTCTGGTCCAGCTTCTGTTCTCTGATTATTTCCTGGTTTCTTTATTCTTCTATAACAGTAAACTGATGATCTTTGGGTTGTGGACAAGAAAAGACATTTTAGCTTCAATCTGCAGCTTTGTATTTAAACACTGATCAACATTTTTTATATGAAATCTTTTTAAATGAAAAATCTGAGATTGCAAACAACAATTCACCAGCATAATCACACAAGATGTTTTTTAAAAATCTTTTGGAACACATTTGAAATTCCTAAAATCCCTCATCAATAATAAATAATGATAAATAATAATTCCTTTCTGTGTGATGGAGGTGGTGATTGTTCCACAGTCATGAATCTTCCTGCAGAAATAAAGTTTTAAATAGTGAAATCTCTTTGTTTTAGACCAATACTGACAGGAATCGTCTTATTCTATTAGCAGATCATTTAGCTTGTTTAAAATTATTCTTCATTTTAGTCAATTTCCTCTTTTTCAAGAAAATGACAAACCAAATTACAAAAAAATTAATGTTTCAGGAAAACACGACTAGACGTTCTTAAAAATCTGTGAAAAGCAGAAATTAGCTGATGATCTGCAGCTTTAGGATCCGTGCACTCGCCCAGTTTGTGGGACGCTGGTGGATTCTCACAGATTTCCTGTGAGGTTAAAGGTCACAGAGATGACGTCTGGTGTTTGCAGAGAAACGTCCTCCCACATTCCACTTCCTCACAGTGTTTTTACTTCTTCACCGTGTCCGTTGTTGTCCAGCATTAGCTGTGAGGATTCTGTTTCTCTGACTTCAAATCTCCAGGTTCTGTTTTCTCTTTTCCACTGATTCCTACACAGCGTCAGCTTCATATTCAGCCGTTTGACCTGAAGCCAGGACTCAGGATTTAGACCCGTCCCTCATCACTGTGACGTGAGACAAAAACCCAGATTCCTCCTGAAGGAAAGTTGCCTTAGACTCGGTGAGGGCTGTTCACAGTAGAACTCAGCGTTCTGTTTGCTTCTGGACTCTGTTCCGTGTTGTGAGGGGAAGCGTCAAAAACCTTTGTCTTTGGATGAAACAACAAGATGAGAGTGTGTTCCGTCTGTGAAGTCAGCGGAATCCTCATTTTATCTGATGCGATTCTATTGATTGTTTGTGAAGGACCAGTCCCAGTTTAACGCTTGTTCAGAACTACAGAAAAATGCAAACTGAGCTGTTGGTGTAAAACGTGTTTTTTATTTCTGTAGCTTTCACACAAAATCTGGGGAAAAACGTAAAGGACAAAATATTTTTGTGAAGATTATAATTAGTTTATTTTAAGAAGTAACTGAATGTGAATTCTTCAGAAAATCTAATAAAAAGCTTTTTCAGTTACAAGTTTGGTCCATCTTTGTGGATTAGTTGTTGTGTTCTTGTTAACTTGCATTTTGTGACATCATAAGTGTGTTATTTTGAAACCGTGTCAGTATGAGGGTCACATGTTGTTTCTTTGGTGTGTGATCATCATCACTCTGTTCAACACACACACACACACACACACACACATATATATATATATATATATATATATATACAGTGGGACAAATAAGTATTTGAACACCCTGCTATTTTGCTATTTCTCCCGCTTAGAAATCATGGAGGGGTCTGAAATTTTCATCGTAGGTGCATGTCCACTGTGAGAGAGATAAACTAAAAATAAAAATCCAGAAATCACAATGCATGATTTTTTAATGATTTATTTGTGTGATATAGCAGCAAATAAGTATTTGAACACCTGAGAAAATGAATGTTAATATTTGGTACAGTAGCCTTTGTTTGCTATTACAGAGGTCAAACGTTTCCTGTAGTTTTTCACCAGGTTTGCACATACTGCAGGAGGGATCCTGGCCCACTCCTCCACACAGATCTTCTCTAGATCAGTCAGGTTTCTGGGCTGTCGCTGAGAAACACGGAGTTTGAGCTCCCTCCAAAGATTTTCGATTGGGTTCAGGTCTGGAGACTGGCTGGGCCATGCTAGAACCTTGATATGCTTCTTACGGAGCCAGTCCTTGGTTTTCCTGGCTGTGTGCTTTGGATCATTGTCGTGTTGGAAGACCCAGCCACGACCCATCTTCAATGCTCTGACTGAGGGAAGGAGGTTGTTCCCCAAAATCTCACAATACACGGCCCCAGTCATCCTCTCTTTAATGCAGTGCACCCGTCCTGTCCCATGTGCAGAAAAACACCCCCAAAGCATGATGCTACCACCCCCATGCTTCACAGTAGGGATGGTGTTCTTCGGATTGTACTCTTCATTCTTCTTCCTCCAAACACGCTTAGTGGAATTATGACCAAAAAGTTCTATTTTGATCTCATCTGACCACAAAACTTTCTCCCATGACTCCTCTGCATCATCCAAATGGTCATATGCAAACTTAAGACGGGCCTTGACATGTGCTGATTTAAGCAGGGGAACCTTTCGTGCCATGCATGATTTCAAATCATGACGTCTTAGTGTATTACCTACAGTAACCTTGGAAACGTTGGCCCCAGTTCTTTTCAGGTCATTGACCAACTCCTGTCGTGTAGTTCCGGGCTGATTCCTCACCTTTCTTAGAATCATTGAGACCCCACGAGGTGATATCTTGCATGGGGCTCCACTCTGATTGAGATTGACCGTCATGTTTAGCTTCTTCCATTTTCTAATGATTGCTCCAACAGTGGACCTTTTTTCACCAAGCTGCTTGGCAATTGCTCCGTAGCCCTTTCCAGCCTTGTGGAGGTGTACAATTTTCTCTCTTGTGTCGTTGGACAGCTCTTTGGTCTTCGCCATGTTACAAGTTAAAGTCTTGCTGATTGTATGGGGTGGACAGGTGTCTTTATGCAGCTAACGGCTTCAAACTGGTGCATCTGATTAAGGATGATACATGGAGTGCAGGTGGACTTCTAATGGGCGGACTAACAGGTCCTTCAGAGTCAGAATTCTAGATGACACACAGGTGTTCAATTACTTATTTGCCGCTATATCACACAAATAAATCATTAAAAAATCATGCAGTGTGATTTCTGGATTTTTCTTTTTAGTCTATCTCTCTCACAGGGGACATGCACCTACGATGAAAATTTCAGACCCCTCCATGATTTCTAAGTGGGAGAAATAGCAAAATAGCAGGGTGTTCAAATACTTATTTTCCCCACTGTATATATATATATAAAGAGTCTAAAATCCAAAGATATTTCACTCACAGCAATAGAAACAAATCAGAGAATCTTCACATACGAGAAGAAATAATTCAAACAAATAATCTAATTATTGTGGAGCTACTGTTGATTCTAGAATTGTTGCTGATTCTTTTCCTGATAATCAAACAATGAATGAATGAATGAATAAATGAATCAATATGTATATATTTGCATAGATATGTATTTTAAATAAAAAGTCCTCTTATCCATTTACCTCTCACCATTTATTTATAAATCATTTCAGGGGTTCAACATGTGGCCCGGGGCCCAGAACTGGACTCATAAAGGGTCCATTCTGGTCCACTAATTAAATCCAGTTTCTGTGAGAATCTTTCAGGCCTTAAAGGATAAAATATTCAAAGTTTTCATTAATAAATGGTTAATAAGTCAGAAGAGAACTTCACATGCTGCTGAAAATACTAAATATCAGTAAGTGAATAAATATTTTTTAACATTGAACTCACTGTTAATTATTGTGTAAATACGTATTTATTTATACAATAAGTGAATAATTGCAGGTGTTTAAACCTACTTTTGTGACCCAGTTGGATTAAGGAGCTTTGCATGTGGTCCATGAACTAACGTTGACTTCACTGTTTCAGAGAAAGAAGAAGTGACCAAACACGACTGATGAACACATTCTCAACAAATATCCAGCAGCAGAGGTCAGAGGTCAGAGGTCAGAGGTCAGAGGTCGTCGTGTTTCTGTTCCTTTGCCACTGGATGGCGCTGCAGCCCTCAGCTCAGGCTTTAGTGCAGTTTTATAAAAAGCTGCTGCTGTTCCACATCCAGCCAGCAGGTGTCAGCAGCTGTTCAGCAGCCTGGGAACAAACTGCAGCAGATTATATAAAACATGGATTATTATCAGAGAATTAATCTGAGTAGTTTCACTGTCAACATATACACGAGAAGACGACTCGTGTTTTTGTAAGATTTCTCATCTCTTTTAAAAATGTGATTCTCAGTTGTATTTGACAATCTGAGCTGATTAATCCTGTTATCAGAGTTTTTCTGCCCTCTTCTCTGTGCTCGTGGTGAAGATGAGGAGGAGGATGAAGGCCTGTGTGTCCTACTTTCTCAGGCTCAGCTGACGACAAAAGGATCTTTTTTCTTTCTCTTAGAGGCTTAAAAATCTGTGACTGAGGTTTAGTAAAGAAAAGGAAACTGCAGGAAACGAAGGAAAAGCCTGTTGTGGCTTCATGAAACGCATAAAACAACACGACGTGTCTGACCTGCTCATTTCTGATGGTTTCACTTCCAGAAGCTTAGAAACAGCATCTGGTTCCTCACGATGGGACGTCGTCTGTGCTGGAGATGGAACCTCAGAGCGCTGAGTCCTGATCTCACAGCAGAACGGATCCGTCCACAGTAGTATTCATCTACGGTGTTATCAGTCCACAGTAGTATTCATCTACGGTGTTATCGGTCCACAGTAGTATTCATCTACGGTGTTATCAGTCCACAGTAGTATTCATCTACGGTGTTATCGGTCCACAGTAGTATTCATCTACGGTGTTATCGGTCCACAGTAGTATTCATCTACAGTGTTATCAGTCCACAGTAGTATTCATCTACGGTGTTATCGGTCCACAGTAGTATTCATCTACAGTGTTATCAGTCCACAGTAGTATTCATCTACAGTGTTATCAGTCCACAGTAGTATTCATCTACAGTGTTATCAGTCCACAGTAGTATTCATCTACAGTGTTATCAGTCCACAGTAGTATTCATCTACAGTGTTATCAGTCCACAGTAGTATTCATCTACAGTGTTATCAGTCCACAGTAGTATTCATCTACAGTGTTATCAGTCCACAGTAGTATTCATCTACAGTGTTATCAGTCCACAGTAGTATTCATCTACAGTATTATTAGTCCACTGTAGTATTCATCTACAGTATTATTAGTCCACAGTAGTAATAATTAACAGTATTATTAGTCTACAGTATTAGAGGTTTATCACACTTTAATCCAGTTCTTGTTTCACTGAATCTGAAAATAAACCACATGTATGGATGTGTAGACTGACCCACATCACATCCCATAATAACTCCTCAGTTATTGTGCAGCTCCTGTGATTTGATGCCAGGTGGATAATGATAAACCTGGTGTCAGACTCACTGTCTGAGCCTTTGTCCTGGACCAGTTTATTATCACAGTTTGACCCACAGACCGATGTGTTGTCACTCATTAATAAAAATGGGATTTATATTAATATTAATGGAATGTTTTAGAAAGCAGAGCAGTTTCTTTAGGTTTAATCTCATTATTACACCACGTCATCAAATATAAATAATTATGATTATCTATTGATTATATTGAACCTGAAGGATGCAGCAATGTAACAAACATGAATTAACACGTTTGCCTTTTGGTGCACGTTTACACAGGGGCACCTCCAGTGCATTTATGTATGGTAATATATGAAGTGTAGATTATTAAAAGTTATTTAGTGTGTAGAATTGTGTAGATTTACCTTAAAGAACAGAATATTTCCCTGGGGGGTCTGGTGGGCCTCGCCACAACAGTCGATGACATTTCCTGTTGTTGTGTTTTATCACCACATCAGCACCAGATAAACAAACTGGATCTGACAGATGCATTTTAGCAAAAAACGGTTCCAAATTTAAGTAACTATAGTAATTTTCATATATATATATATATATATATATATATATAGTATATTTGTGTATAAGTGACACAACAAAAGAACAAATTGCTTCTGTAGCTTTGTGATGATTGGCAGTGAAACTGTAAACTAACAACATTCAGAGTTCTATTTATATATTTATATGTATATTTATATATACATGCTGCTGTGACTATTGCTGGAATGTGTGTGTGTGTATTGGGGGAACCTTTCCTCTATTTTGTCTATGTTGTCCTCCTCCTTTTATAATTTCTCTAATTTTCATCTTGGTTTAACGTGGTTTTGGTGTTGTATTACTGAACAGCTGTCGCCCTCTAAGCTGTATTATTAAGATGTTGTTTCCAGGTGTAGATGAACCTGCTGCACGTAGACGTTTGTCCTGGTTTGCCTCTGGGACGTGACGACCTATAGACGCCTGGTTAAATCCGTCCTGATCATGTGATCACGTTTGTGTTCCTTCTGGTTTGTGGAGCGAACAGAAACGTGAGCTTTACGTGATCTGCATGTTATTTTTTAACAGACTAAATCTGTACTTTCACTGTCTGGAAATAAACACATAAACCACGTAAGCACCAGACCTATAAATGATGAATATAGAAGATCCATACACAGAGTTACTGGACCTGAACCTGGGATCAATAGAAACAGCTGTTTGCTGTTGAAGGGAAATACAGCTATCACACAAACAGCTCAAATCTAAATTAAATATCTAAATACACACATAGATATATACACACATAGATATATACACACATAGATATATACACACATAGATATATACACACATAGATATATACACACATAGATATATACACACATAGATATATACACACATAGATATATACACACATAGATATATACACACATAGATTTGGAGCTAAACTGAGTTTGGTTGTGCTTTATTTAAGTATTGATTACAAAGTTCTAACATTTTTTAATCATCATGATAAAACACACGGATAAAACAAGCACACAAGTGTGTGTATTTAAAATAGAGCGGGGTAATGTCATCCATCAAACCATCAAAGTCCTCATCCTCTGTTTCTGATTCCAACAGCAGCTAAATCTCCATCAAACATGTCAGCTTCACTTTCTTCACCATCAGAGTCACTTTCCTCTAAATGATGCGTTATAATCCGCTGGAAGTTGCTGTGCTACCGTAGTCCTGGTCTGGATGGAGAAATGGCACCGAGACAGAAATGTTCAATTTTCATTTCCTCTGCTGCTTTACTGCTTTTTGTCATATGGTGACCATAGGAACGCTTCTCCCACTGGTGCTCTGTGATCCACTGATCCAGTCTTTGCTCTGTGATCCACTGATCCAGTCTCTGCTCTGTGATCCACTGATCCAGTCTGTGCTCTGTGATCCACTGATCCAGTCTCTGCTCTGTGATCCACTGATCCAGTCTCTGCTCCGTGATCCACTGATCCAGTCTCTGCTCCGTGATCCACTGATCCAGTCTCTGCTCCGTGATCCACTGATCCAGTCTCTGCTCTGTGATCCACTGATCCAGTCTTTGCTCTGTGATCCACTGATCCAGTCTTTGCTCTGTGATCCACTGATCCAGTCTTTGCTCTGTGATCCACTGATCCAGTCTCTGCTCTGTGATCCACTGATCCAGTCTTTCCTCCAACTCGTACCACCTGTCTTATGTCTTAAACTCAGCTGTGTAGCTGATTTCCTTCAGTTTAAACTGTGCTTTATCAGCGTGTCTCTTTACCATTTTCAGGTTGTTAAAACAACCATGTTCTGCATAACGCACATCCCCGTTATTTTATCTACAATCCATGCCCACACTTCCCCTACATACACAAATAGGGAGCACCAACATTTTGGGGAAAGTAGAAGACTTTAATGTGGCCTTATAGTCGTGTAAATACAGTAGATTTCATTGATTGTGTTTTCTGCTTTTAAACGTGACGACAGGTCAAAAATAACCGGGGCTGCATCGATCTGCCGTCAACAAGCTGTAGTAAATATTGACCTGGCCTCTGTTTGTCTCTTTCATAATTGTGGCGTCCACATTGATGTATCACCCCCCCCCCCCCACCCAACCCCTCCTTCTGTCTGTGTTATGAAACCTCCGACGATGCTTCGTCCAACACTATCAGAGATTGTTGATATTGAGCTGCAGAAATACAGCAGAACAAGGTCTGGAGGGGGGGGGGGGGGGCATGAGAAGATGCAAAGATGCACCTCAGACATGTTTTCAGAACCAGACAAACACACACACACACACACACACACACACACACACAAACACACACACACACACACACACACACAAACACACACACACACACACACATCTGCATCACAAGCATCCGATCCGCTTTAAACTGGAGCTCAGTGGCTGGGGGGGGGGGGTGGTGGGGGAGGGGGGGGTGAGTGTAATCAAGCTGAAAAGATTAAGGGGAAGACGAGCTGGAGGACCTATGAGAGCAGACAGTGGTTATATAACCATAACCCAGTTCAGTCCTGGCCGAGGGGGGGGGCAGGGGGGGGCATTCATAGGAAAACAGGAAACAAACAGGATCTTTGTGTTTCTCCAGGTCTGATCTTGGTTCAGATGACACCAGGCGTCAGGTTGCTGCTTCAGGTCCAGGTTCGCTTCCTTTCACAATAAAAGCATCGGCCGTACCCTTGTATGTTGGTTTCGTCCTGAACCCCCCCCCCGGCCCTGAGTCCAGTGTTTACTCAAGATTGGTCTCTGAGTACCTGAGTACAGGATTTAACCTGAACGTCGGCCCTGCAGAAATAAGCTTATCAGCTGGAAACGTTGGTACAGAAAGTCCAGTGTGAGTAGAATCAGCTCATTTCAAGCTGCAAAACACTACTAATAATAAATCATGTTCAAAGGCATGTTACTGGCACTCAAGACAAAGTTTGTCCATTTTCTTAAGAGATATTAACTTGACTCAAATCAAATATTCTTAGAATTATTAAATGATCTTCTTCCATTGTCCAAAGACACGTTTTGCAGTGTGTACTACATCTACTGCAAAAAAAACAAGTGAAAATATCTTGTATTTGGTACATTTAGTCCAATATTGAGTATCTTATGCTGTTGGAAAATTATTTAGCTCATTTCAATCTTTTTTTCAGAATTTGGGTCAATTAACATGTTCATTTCATTGTAGTGTTAGTGTTGGGCTGCAACTAAAACCATCCTGATTCATCCATTGATCTATCAGTTATTGATTAGTCGTGTCTGGTTCATTAAATTGTGAAAAATGTCCATTGTTTCTCAAAGCTGAAGATTGAACCAAAAATCATAAAATCATCAGTTCACTAATCAGCTTCCACTCCAGGCTGTTTACAGGCTGTTTACAGGCTGTTTTCTCAGTGTTTTCTCAGTGTTTTCTCAGTGTTTTCTCAGTGTTTTCTCAGTGTTTTCTCAGTGTTTTCTCAGTGTTTTCAGGCCTTTTTCAAGCAGTTTTCAGGCTGTTGTGCTGGTCTCTGTGACAGCAGGATAATAAAGACCCTCACAGATGGGGGGGTACAGCAGATCTGATAAATAAACCCAGTGGGGGGGGGTCTCCTAGACGTGAATACCAATGACCGCTGACAATGAGCCGCTCTCTTAACTCCTTCATTCACCAGTAAACAGCAGTTTATTCAGCTGTTGCGTAACCTTCGCTTTTCACAGCCTGTACGACGCGAGGTGGGGGGGGGGGGGTACGGATCAATCCCTTGTTGCTGTACGCAGCCATTAACTGATCAATGCTGGTTTCAGTTGCCACGGCGATGCCTCTCTTAACCTTTGACCTGTCCCTGAATATTATCCTTTGTCTGTGGCCTGTTTATCGGATCAATACTCAGGACTGAAATAGAACAGCGAGTTTCAGTCAAACATTCAACTCAGGAGTTGCACAACAATATTTTGGACTGGTCAGCTGATTGGTGGCTGATGTTTGATGAGACAGATGCATGCTGGGTCGGGTCTGTCGGGGGGGGTCGCGTGGTAAACAAGGTGTCGTGGCGCCCCCCCTCCAGCAGAGGCCCCCGTTTCTCAA
>JAYKQN010000058.1:55000-60000 GCA_036785175.1 Eupleurogrammus muticus | reverse complement strand
GAAGTAGTTCTGCTTTACTTCTCGACACCTCTGATCCTGAACAACCATATCAGGGGTCACCTGACCTCAGGTAACCAGTGGTCAAACCACCTGTTTGTGTCGGTCCGTCACCTGCAGCGAGACCAGACTTCTGTTCTGGTGCCTGGTGTCAGCGTGTGATTGGCATATGTCGGGTCATGTGACGCTGCCAGCGTGACAGTGAGGTCACAAAGAGACACAGACAAGGCTGGAGGCTCTGCCTTCATCCACTGCTCTGATTCACACAGCTAGAAATCCCTATTTATTATTTAGTATTTGACAACAGGGGTAGGAATCATTTGGGCATAAGTGTATATATATATATATATATATATATATATATATATATATATATATATATATATATATATATATATATATATATATACATATATTATACCCCGACCCCATACAATGGATTTAATGATTTTTTCACTACAAAATTTAGTATTTCACCTCAGTTTTTACTTAAATAGGACACAAAAGAAAGCCTTCCAACTATAAAGTGTATATATATAAAGACAGATTTCCCTCACAAAGCATAATTAAGTATATACATATATATATGTATATGTGAAAAACTCTGTAAATTCAGTTTAAAGAAACATTTATCAGGTTTCTCAAAATTACATTTTGCATTCACGTTGTTTTCTTGTCATTTGTATAATTTATTTGACAGAAAAATCCATTTTTTAAAGATGTGTGTGAATCATGGCACAATTTAAACAGGTTAAAACAATAATTTGTCCATTTGACCATTGACCTCCAAACATACGTCTAACACACAAACTATGAATTCATCTGATTTCATACCAGCACGTGACATTTGTCAGTTTCCAGCTGGTGAACAGGCTCACGTCCCGTTGATCAGGCTGTGGAACGATGCGACGCACAGAAACGCGTCAGTGACCTGTGACCTCTTCCTATGGATTTCCTGCGCTCGTGTCGTCTGAAACACGTTTTTCTGCTGAGGGCTCAGCTGCTGGTTGCTGAAAACGCCGCAACACGTCAGGACAGAAAAACTGCTTTAGTTTGTAGAACTGATCCATAACCACCTCCTGTATAAATAACACCTGAAAACTTCATGTAAAGAAGCAAAAAAAATATTTTGTTTTCAGTTATTTAGTAGAATAAATAATAAAGTAGAACAAAAATATAGAGTAGAATTATCTCACTGGGAGATGATTTAGCTCATTTACATTTTTTCTTTACTTTAGTCAATTTGAGGGTTTTAAATAGCTTGAATTGACTAAATAAAATACCTTTTTAAATAAAATAAAACCCAAATCAGGGAAAAAAACTATACAATTAAATAAATTCTCAGCCAGTGGAATAAGATAATTCTCCTCAATATAAACTAATTAACTTTCACCCGTTACGGAGCCAGTTTTGACTTGAGCTGTTTGTGTGATTATTTAATTAACTTTAAAATCTGCTGTTTTTGGTACAATTAGTAAAACCTGTGATTAACAGCCTGGAAATGAGAAAAGATTATTATATTTATTTATATACAACAAGGCTCCACATTCTGTGAAGAGATATGAGGTGGCCCGTTTTTATTAGAAAATACAAACCTTTCCCTTGGACCGGTTCTGGTCCCCGGGCCACATGTTGGACCCCTTCAGGTTCCCAGTGTTTTGGCCTGAGTGGAAGCTTCTAACGTCGAGGCTTAAAGAGGCCTCTGACGGAATAAAGGATCCATTCACACACACCATGAATGAACAAGCTTCTGTTACGTAAAGCGGGTCCAATTATCACACAGCACCAACAGCACGGTTTGGACTCAACCTTTGTGATCGGCAGAACCACTCAGTCACACAATGGAAGCTGTGAGTATAAATCTCTGCTGTGTATGAATGTCATGTTCAAGCTGAGCTCTAACAACAAATACAGTGTTTGTAGTAAAACACAGGTTTACATCATCGATATATGATCAACTCTTGCATGTTTCTGACTTTTTTAGCTTATTTTTTCACCTATTTTTACTTTTTATCTCAGATTTCTGACTTTTACTCACAGGTTTCTGACTTTCTCAGCTAGTAAAACACCATTTCAGGTATTTTCTGTGGCCACCTCCCATGTTTCAGGCTTACGTGCAGTAATAGTGTTATGAGTATTTAGAGAACATATGTGTGTGTGTGTGTGTGTGCAGCTGTAGGTCCACGCCACAGGTCGTTGTTCACCCGTTCACGTGGAGATTCAGGTCATTCCTCCTGCAGGTGAACGCGCTAAAGTCCAGCTTTAGGTTATTTATTAGTTTCAGCCACTGTTTAACGCTGTTTATGGAAACCTCGTATCTGCCTGACCTCAGACCAGTCAACCGAGGCGTCAGCGGGTCTGAGGACACGCTGCCATTCAAACTGAACATTTTACACCATTTAATGAACCCGATGACTAATGATTAATCGTTTCAATCATCAATACATTAATCTGGATAGTTATATATATATATATGTATGTGTGTGTGTGTGTGTGTGTGTGTGTGTGTGTGTGTGTTATATAATAATATAACACACACACACATACACAGGTGCATCTCCAATAATTAAAATGAAAATGTTCATGAAAACAGTGTTTGGGGTTTTTATCATCTCTAAACCACAATCCTCTACATAACTAATAAAATAAAGGCTAGAAATATTGAACTTTTTCATGATATCTTAATTATTGGGATTCATTTACACCGTAAATGAATCATTTCATCAAACACAAAAAGCCTTTTCCACTCCACAGCTCATTGGTACGTCCTCATACAGTAGTTTCCTGCACCTTGAACCAATGAGAAGAGAGGCTCATTAATGTTCCTCACACCAAAATATCACCTGTACTTTTATTTATATAAACTTCAAATAAAACCCAGAAGATAAATCTGTATTCAGATTAAAATAAACATGACTGTCATCTGCAAAGAGTAAAATGTTATATGTAAAAAGTACAGTATTTCCTTCTGAAATGTAGTGGAGTGGTAAAATAAAGTATCATCAACCGTAAATAAAGTACCTAAGAACCTAAGTACTGTACTTAGGTACTGTACTTGGGAAGTATATATATATATATATATATATATATATATATATGTCAATATTCAGATGAATCGTTTATAACCTGACATAAACTAATAACAGGACTGATATGGTTCCAGTTCATCCTACAGTTCTCAGTATATTCAGCTGATAATGAAAAGGAAAGTGAAAACTGGTTTTATTGGTACGGACTGGTTAACCTCCAGTTCACAGGTGTCATCCAATCTCTGTGACCTTTGACCTCATCGAGGCCCTGTTCAGCAGTTCTGTTTTTTTTTGCTCACGGCTCTGGACATAAAGAGGCCGTTTTCTGTCTTTGTGTTGAAGTTTTAATTAAGACGGCGGAGCCTGTGTGTGTGTGTGTGTGTGTGTGTGTGTGTGTGTGTGTGTGTGTGTGAGAATAATGGATCCTCGCCCCTGAGAGGACCAACACAAAGCGCCTGGGTTCGGGTCGGGTGATGTTACGCTGCCAGACAAATGAACCGGGCCCGGCTGCAGGACAATCCCTGTTTTATCCTGGTCCCCGTAGACCTGGTCCTGGACCACGAAGCTGGACCCGGTTCCCACGCTGCCGGGTCACATGGCTAACCGGTTCCACCTGAGTCCGATTAAAGGGTGAAAACAGGAGGACACTGGTTTAAAAGCTGCTCTGCATTATTTAGTTAATATCAACTATGATTATCTTAGATTTTCTTGTCATCATCATTTTGCTGATTTAAAAAAATAAATTAAAAAAAGAGTTTGATCATACTATAACTAATAATGACTTTTTTAATCCAGAATCATATTCTTATCCTTTTATCTTATATTTGTGATTATTTATTTATTATAATTTAGTCATTTTATGTCACAAAAAATTGTCCATTTACAGCAAATTTTCTTTTTATTCTTCTTCTTTTTATCACAAGTTTCTAACTTTTTACGTCATCGTTTTAATCCCATATACACCTGCATTTTATCATATTATTTTATCATATTTTAGTATTTTCAGCTTCAACTTTAATTTAGGATAAAAATAAGAGTGGTTTTACAGAATAAAAGCTATTTTACTTGTTTTTAAGTATTTTTTTCAGTGGGGAATATTCGACCCGTTCACGGTGTAATTGTGAAAATGCTGCAGAGGAAAAGTTGGCTGCAACGTTCCAGGTTCAGGTTGAGTTTAGTGTTTTTCCAGAAACCTTTTCAGCCCAGTATGAAGTTACTGCAGATAGAGTACTTATTATTATTATAGGATCCTTCAGGACAGAATCTGATCAGGTTATTGATCAGCTGACACCACCCGTCATGTGTGACCACTGGGGGGCGACCCCTAGCTGCACGGCTCCCAGCCCAGGTAAATATTAAACATTAAATGCTGAGCCTGTTCTCGTTAAACCAGACCAGTCCTGTTGTTCATGTTTAACATCACCACAAACCGGGTCAGAACCTTCAGCAGCTTCTGGTCAACATGTGGTTATAGAGACGAGTTCTGTAGAAGCAACTGGACTTTTAGTTTGGTCAAATCCACAAAGCCTGATCTTTCCTTCCTTCCTTCCCTTCTTCCTTCCCTTCTTCCTTCCTTCCTTCCTTCCTTCCTTCCTTCCTTCCTTCCTTCCATCCTTCCTTCCTTCCTTCCTTCCTTCCTTCCTTCCTTCCTTCCTTCCTTCCCTTCTTCCTTCCCTTCTTCCTTCCTTCCATCCTTCCTCCATCCTTCCTTCCTTCCTTCCTTCCTTCCTTCCTTCCTTCCTTCCTTCCTTCCCTTCTTCCTTCCCTTCTTCCTTCCTTCCATCCTTCCTCCATCCTTCCTTCCTTCCCTCCTTCCTTCCTTCCTTCCTTCCTTCCTTCCTTCCCTTCTTCCTTCCCTTCTTCCTTCCTTCCTTCCTTCCTTCCTTCCTTCCTTCCTTCCTTCCTTCCTTCCTTCCTTCCCTTCTTCCTTCCCTTTCCTTCCCTTCTTCCTTCCCTTCTTCCTTCCTTCCTTCC